>RQTK01000019.1:1042351-1068233 GCA_003991915.1 Elysia chlorotica | reverse complement strand
AATGGTGAGGCCAAGATATTTGTATGTGTCAACAACTTCAACTTGTACATCCTTTATTTTTAGGGGTGTTAAAGCAGGTTTTCGTCTTGATTCAAGAGCCTCAGTCTATGCTAAGCTGTTACACGGATCCAGAGATATTTTTGTCCTTGCTGCGGATTTATCTCAGTGGCTTTATAAGGCCCAACCATTGCAAATTTATATGGTGTGCATTGACATTGGTTGGTTTTGAGAAAAATTGGCACAAATGGTTAGATCCTTCATCTACATCAACCTTTTTCTAGGTTCATATACCATCTGAATAAGTAAAAGTAGGCAAACATCTCCTGCTATATGGTATTAGTGCTTTAGAGGGTGCTGTTGGCCTAATGGTAAGGGCACTGGGCAACTCCTGTGAAAGTGCTGGGTTTTACCCATGGCCCAATTTTTTCTGGACCTTTGTGTCATCCAACACAGAATGGGTACCTTCTAGAGTCATGGCAAAAGTAAAATGCGGTGAGGAAAGTAATGGCAACCTACCCTTCAAATACTGTTTGCTTAGTACAATCAGGACGCTAATTTTTGTTTCCCTGAAACTGTAAAGAAGGTGGGACCAACTTTACTTTTACGAAATGGCTGAAGCGTATTTCAACAGAATATCCTTCGAATTAGGCAACTCGTCTATTTTTGTTGCAATGCTGTAAGTGATAGGGGATTGATTGGGGTGAAATCTCGGAATGAGGTTCATTGCTAAAATGATTGTGATGTTTTCCATTAAACGAAAAAAGATGGAAATGAATAAAAAATACCAAGTTACTTTACAAAACCCAAAGCAATCAACCTGCAAGAAGCTTTTTCTCTTTATTTTTAACTGATCAATACCTCCTTTTCTCCACTACCCAACCATTTTTCGTAGGAAACTGTCCAACGTCAGCACTCTATAGTCTATATAGTGGTTGGGCCCCAAGACTGACATCTTAGAACAAAGTTTTCTTATCTTTTTCTGAAGTTAGCTTAAAACAAATCAGGGATTTTAATTCTGACCTCATAAAGAGAAAGACAATGATGGATTGGCAAATGCCCAAAACACCTCTGAAAATGCCATCCTGCTAGTCTTATGAGATAATGGTAAACTTAGTATCCCAGATTTTGATTTCAAAGTAAAAACAACTTTGATTGTATCCCCAGCTGCGTCACTCTGAAATCTTCAACCCTGCTTACACGAAGATGAAGGCGACCCTGTTTGCTCAGATCACTCCATCCTCCACCAACGCCAAGTGGGATCAGACAGAGCTAAAGGAGGTCATTAAAACAGCCAGGTAAATCTCTCAGACCTGCTTTGATCTCATCTTCCATGGTTTATTGTCATGTGAAAAAAGAGGATATCTTGTCCCATACTATTTGGCAGAGCAATGGGGATCCTAGATTCCTAGATTTAGAGTTCCTTATCTAGGCATACTGTATTTGGCCTGACTTTCCTTTCGTCTTGATTCAAGAGCCTCAGCCTATGCTGGGCTGTTACAGGGACGCCTAACCATTGCGGATTTATATGGTTAGCATTCACAGTGGTTGGTTTTGAGAAAAGTTGGCACAAATGGCTAGGTCCTTCATCTAAATCAACCTTTTTTTTAGATTTAAAGTCAAGTTAAGTTTTCAGGTTCACACACTGTCTGAATAAGTAAAAGTGGGCAAACATTTAGAGGGTGCTGTTGGCCTAATGGTAAGGGCACTGGGCAGCCCCTATGAAGGTGCTGGGTTTTTATCCCTGGCCCAATTTTTTCTGAGCCCCTGTGTCATCCAACATGAAATGAGTAGCCTCTAGAGAGGGATTGGGGTGAAATCTCGAATGAGGTTCATTGCTAAAATCGTGGGATTCGAACCGCAGACCTCCCAATCTGGAGACGCTCTACCACATGAGCCAGCCCCTGCCCCCTCCCATTGAAACTGATGGGACCCCAATGCAAATACTGGGGATTTACTGTGGACTGCTTGTACATGCATGAAACTCATTAGAACAAACCACCCTGTCCCCTCTGGTTTTTAGATTTGTTATAAGTTGCTGTATAAACTATTTGTATCTGTATGTGTCCAGACTGCCCGATGACCCGAGCAAGCTGCACAAGACCCTGTGTGAGAGCTCGGCCACTCGCTACAGCTTTGTCTGTAATGCCATGCTGGAAGTGGTTAGCACTGCGCCAGACAAGTATGCTCTTCTATGGTTGTGTGATATTTACATAACAATATTATTGTCACTGGGCTATGATTGTTTTAAGTCATTTTTGCTACTTTTGAGATAATCGATAAAAATTGTTTTATTTCCTTACTTTTGCCTTATATTCAACAGGTTTCTTATAAGATAAAGCAAAAATCTAATAGTCCATTTTAAAACTGAAGGTTTAGTTAGATAGATGTCATGTTCACCTCTACAACGATATATCACTTGTATCTTGGCATAAGTCTGACTTATGTCCTAATCATAGCCCTGGGACGATATGCACACATTTAAAAAAAAATTAATTCTATTCTTAATTATATCTATTTGAAAAGGAACAACAAATGCTATCTACATATCTTGCATACTCTAATGAAAGTGCATTTCAAGTCCAATTACTTGTTCTTTATTGATTACACCAATGCATTTAACAAATTTGGGCCTCTATGAGATAATCAAACAAGTAACACAGTTGAAGGTTGGCAGAAAAGATTTGCAACTAATTGAAAATATGCACTCGGAACAAATAGCAGCAAAATCAGCTCATTTCTTAAAAGGAGGTCTCAAGAGTCTTAGAGTCTGACAGGGCTGTATTCCCTCTTTCCCTTTCCCCTCCCCTGCAGCCTGCGGAACATCAACGACCTGGCTGTGCTGTGTGCAGAGCTGACCGCCCACTGTAACGCGCTGAGCCAGGAGTGGCTGGGCGTGCTCAAGGCTCTGTGCTGCTCCTCCCAGCAGGACCTCGGCTTCTTCGACGTGCTCACCACCATCGATGTGAGTTCACTAGTTAGCACGTATGATCTCTTAAACAAGACTTTAACAGTGAAGCTAATTTTGTATGATCTCTTAAACAAAACTTTTAACAGTGAAGCTCATTTTGTATGATCTCTTAAACAAAACTTAAACAGTGAAGCTAATTTTGTATGATCTCTTAAACAAAACTTAAACAGTGAAGCTAATTTTGTATGATCTCTTATACAAAACTTAAACAGTGAAGCTAGTTTTGTATGATCTCTTAAACAAAACTTAAACAGTGAAGCTAATTTTGTATGATCTCTTAAACAAAACTTAAACAGTGAAGCTAATTTTGTATGATCTCTTAAACAAAACTTAAACAGTGAAGCTAATTTTGTATGATCTCTTATACAAAACTTAAACAGTGAAGCTAATTTTGTATGATCTCTTAAACAAAACTTAAACAGTGAAGCTAATTTTGTATGATCTCTTAAACAAAACTTAAACAGTGAAGCTAATTTTGTATGATCTCTTAAACAAAGCTTTAACCGTAAAGCTTATTTTTTGTTTTTCTAAAAACTAATTTCATGTATTTCTCGAATATCCATTTTGACTGTTTAATTGGGTCTCACAAAGATCCCATGACATGTGGAACAGGAAACAAAATGTATGATAAGTGGCCAAGCCTCAATTCATTGTTAAAACAATTTCCCCATGCCTGCTCAGGTTGGCGACCTCTCGATCCACGACTCCCTGGCGGTGTTCACGGCGATGCTGATAGCGCGGTACTGCTTCTCCCTGCAGGACTTTGTCTACCACGTGGCCCTGCCCTCACTCATGGCGGTCGTGTGTCCAGGTAGGTGCTCCTCTTCAACGATAGCCTTGTTCTTAGTCCAGCTATGCACTCACATTATGGATAGCTTAGGTCTTAGTCTAGCTATGCACTCACCTTATGGATAGCTTAGGTCTTAGTCTAGCTATGCACTCACCTTATGGATAGCTTAGGTCTTAGTCTAGCTTGTTATGCACTCACCTTATGGATAGCTTACCTTTTAGTCTAGTTATGCACTCACCTTATGGATAGCTTAGGTCTTAGTCCAGCTATGTACTCACCTATGGATAGCTTAGGTCTTAGTCCAGCTATGTACTCACCTTTGGGATAGCTTAGCTTTAGTCTAGCTATGCACTCTCCTTATGGATAGCTTAGTTTTAGTCTAGCTATGCACTCACCTTATGGATAGCTTAGGTCTTAGTCTAGCTATGCACTCACCTTAGGGATACCTTAGCTTTAGTCTAGCTATGCACTCTCCTTAGGGATAGCTTAGCTTTAGTCTAGCTGTGCACTCTCCTTATGGTTAGCTCAGGTCTTAGTCCAGCGTTGTGCTCTCCTTATTGAAAGCTTAGCTCTAAGTCTAGCTATGCACTCTCCTTATTGAAAGCTTAGATCTTAGTCTAGCTATATGCACTCTCCTTATGGATAGTTAAGCTCTAGTCTAGCTATATGCACTCTCCTTATGGATAGCTTAGATCTTAGCCCAGCTTTGTGCTAATTTGTTTTGAGTTGTTTTTTTTACCCTAGCAGATAAAGCATATGTTCACGTGTGAAAATGGTACAGTTGGTTGTAATTTTTAAAAAATTTAATACTCAAGAGTCTAGACCAAGACCTAGATATGCACTAAATTTTTTCTTTTTGTTTGTTCACCTGTAGCTTAATTTATTTGGTTTAGTGCCTTCTGCATATTTGACCAGGATGACTCGGAGGCTTCTTTAGTAGTGTTTTTAAATGTCTCCATGCTTGTCGTCTGTTGTTCTTTTTTCCTGTAATAAGTAAAGCATCTCTTTTTGTGTAAAGAGTTTAACACTTTTTTTTTTTTTTTTAAACATGTACATTGTTTTTTGTTTTGTTTTGTTTACAACACTGTTTGTGAACAGTTAACCCTTTTGTCAAAGGCTTAAGTGGTCCCTTTAATCTCTCAAGTTTTAATGAGCAGTGTTTTTCCGTGCATGGAAATCATTCATATGTGTTCTTTTAAGAAGTAAAGCGTGAACTTTACCTAAAAAAACAACCTGCGCAATGCTGTGCATGATTCTCCTGACATTGTGTTGAACTGTTAGCCTAACCAACTGAGTACATTTTTTTAGCCTACCAAGTGTAAGACTATTGTACCACAAATATACGCTTTTAGATGTAGGGAAGAAGGGGAAGTAAATATTTGAAGAGGGATAGTGAGAAACATGCGATCTAGCATTGCAATGTTTTATTTTTGCATGTCATAAACCATAATTTTCTTTTTGTTTTTGTTGCTTTACCCTTGTCGGTCTTTCAGAGTTAGGTGAAGGTGAGAGATTTTTAAGACTGAAAACCTCAGTGAATATGACATCGTCTTAGAGCTGTTTATTTGTCTTAACAACAAATGTCAATAATCAATTAAATCTTTTTTTCTTAATCATATTTTAAATTTAAAAAAATGTATAGGATTGAGAGGTATGCAGAAAATTGTTTTAAAATTATATTCTATCTATGGATGTCTTTAAAACATGAGAACTGACAGAATAAAAAGTAATCTGTGAATGGAGGAATCCTCATAAGAATAATTTAATAGTAATTCTTAAACTAAGTTACCATACCATGCAGGTAATTTTTGTTCTTCCTCTCATACAGGCTCCTGTTTATTCTGTCACTTCTCTCATTTTTACTGAAATGTCTTTTTTTTTTCTTTTTTTCGTTTACGAATAAAAAAAAAAAAAGAATTTAAATGTCTATGAAACTCAGTTTAACAATTCCCTCCACTCCCAGTGCACATCTCTATCATTTTGAAGTAGAGCCTTACAATTTTTTTTCACAAAAATGTTCCCAAACCCTTCACATGATTCTCTAGTTAAAATGTCGATTTCAATAACTCCTTTTTTATGTTGTGGGAAGATGTCTTATGTTATGTAATAAACTTCATTTTTGCCACTTTCTCAAGACATATCAACAAAAAAAAAAACAAAAACAAAAAAAATTGTGGCAGTGGAAATTGGATTGTGTTATTATGTTAAAAAATGGACACAATTGAATAAATCAGTCTTGACAAAAAGGAGTTTATATTGAGGAGCTAAGAAGATAATGAAGTAGTAATGTAGCTACGTTTCAGAAAACTGTTTCCTATTATGGCACTCATTCTAAAAAGCTATGCTTTTAAAAAAATTGTTTTTTTTTTTTTTTGAGTAGTTTTTAAAATCAAATTTTGATTTATAAAGTTGTTGATTTTAATTGTTTCAAAAGGAATTTGATACCGATAAGAACGACATAAAGAATGGAATTTTTGGTACTAGGTATTTCATCTCCTCAATTGTCTCCAATTGTCTGTATTGATGTTATGAACCTTTTTCCTAAGAATAATTCTGTGGTGCCTAACACATTTATAAGGATGTCAATTACAAATTAACCATTTGTGAAACTGGTGTCAATGTGTTTGAAATAACTTTATATTATTGTAACAATTGTTATTAATATTGCTATTGTTGTTGTTTATTATTATTATTATTATTATTATTATTATTATTATTATTATTATTATTGTTTTTATTACTATTATTATCATCATAATTTATAATTTTTGTCATTCGTTTTTTAATTATTTTTATTATTAAATCCAGTTTAATATACACTATTTTATGTCCCATGTTCATCTAAAATATAGATATGATATGAAAATCATATTTTTAAAGTTTTATTATTTTGCACATAATTTAGTGGTTATCAATGCAACATTTCAATTTCTTTTGTTTCTCTCCCTAATCTTCTTGATAGATCAATACGAATGCTTTAACTTGAAATAGTGCTCCAATTTAGAAAAAAAAAAGCGGCAAATACATTTACTGCTTTAAAAACAAGCAAAAATATTTCAAGTTGCTTTATTTTGCACCTCAGTCAGGTTGCTGGTTACAATTGAAATTCGATTTGCTGTTTTTCTTGACAGATCAACTTGAACAATTTAAAAGCTATAATAACATAATAAACATACCCAAATAAAGGACTGAAAGATCCTATCAGTGAATGGTGTCCTTCCATTTCTCAGGGGGTGAACTGTGCGTAAGTGGTAGAGCGCTGTGCTTCAATTCAGGAAGTCTCCTTTTCAATCTCATGTTTATTCAAATCTTTTTTGTAAAACTTTCATTGGATCTGTACGCAATGTATAGCCTCGCTGCTGATTGGGGACTTTAAGTTACAAACCAAACAACCATCTTGTGGTTTCTGTTTTTATTTATTTTTTTCATAATGTAACTCAGGGGAATCTGTTTTAATATTCTTAACTAGCCTGGATTCCCCACTCCGTCTCTGTGTAACTGTGGCAGCTCGTAAAACTTAATAGAAGTTAGTCTTGAGATTGGTATCCAATACAGCCAAGGTGCTGATGTGTTATGTTAGTTCACTGAAGTCGCAGTGTTTTGCCAGCAATGCTCATGAAATCGCTTTTTAAGGGGGTACTGGGGTATTCAAAATTCATATCTAATGAATAAACAAGTATAGAATTTTAAAAAAGGTGTAGATTTGAAAAATTAATCTTTTTATCTTAAAAAAAAAAAGTCTAATTCACTGCTAACCATGTGTTGTCGTTGAGTTAAGGAAGGACCATTTATTCTGGTTTTGCTGTATCTCCCATCAGAGGACTACACCGAGGCAGAGACTGGGGCGCGCCTCTCCTGCCACCTGCTGCTGCGCCTGTTCAAGCCGTCCTACCTGATCGCCCCTCAGAGCTCGGGGGTTTCGTCCAGCACCAAGACGAGCCCGCCTCTCATCCGCAATTCGTGTGACCGGCACCTTCTCGAGGCGGCACATCTATTCATCGGGGTCGGCCCAATGCTGGCAGTCCTGAAAGCTATGCTCAAGTTGGGTGAGTTCAAGTAGCGGTTCTATTGGAGAGTTTAGAATACTTTAAAATTCCTCAAACCTCTTAGAAATGTAGAGTTATTGTTTTAAAAAAAAGTTTTTTGTAATCTTTAAAAAGTTGTGCAGAGAGTATTTGCTTGTGTTAAAATGGAGGAGACTTGAGGTATTGCAGTGGGTAGAGGAAAAAAAAATAAATAAATACGCCATTGTGCTAATGCAGTGATGCTAAGGTACAAGGCCTTTTTTACCTTTACATGATGATCTTAGATGGTTCCCTTAAGTGAAAAAGCAAAATTCGTACAAGGCTTTTTTTTTTACCTTTAGCCGAAGAAGTTCTTAGATATTTCTCTAAGGCAAAAGAAGCAAATATGAATAATTGTAATACCCTATTTGAAATTTTCCCTTCAGCTGATGAATCAAACGACGAGTCTTCAAGCCAGAGTGGGTCAGGGAACTCCAGGGACAGAAGTGGCGTCTTCTTCGCTCTCCTCAACAATCTGGACAATGGAGACGAGATGGAGGCCATGCTTAGGTAGGCAACGCTATAGCTATAGTCGGAGAGATACGGACGATTTTGTTACTTCTAGTTTCAAGAATTTGTAGATGCCAAGAATTCTGTTTTGGTCTTGGGATGAGAAGAGAACAGCTGGAACATCTTATGAAAATTGGAATTATATAAGGGAAACATAGTGCATAAAAACAATGGGGTTGAGAGTTGCAAATAATTCAATAGCTGAGAGGGAAATAAAGCTTTTGTTGATTTTGTCATTACATAAATCCTTTGGTACTGGTGTACTTCCTCCTTTTTCAGAATCCTACTCCTCAGTTTTGGTTCAGTTTTCTCCTTCTTCTAATCTTTTGAAACTTCTTTTCATTTCCCTATTTATCTTTTTTCAGCCTTTACACGCTCTCAATAAAATATATTGACATAGCTTTAAAAAAAATTCTAAATACATATATTTTTAAAAAACTAACTTTGCAAAAGCACTAATCCATACCCCTGTAGCAAATGATTCCTGTCTCATAGCTGTTTGTTTCCTCCTTTTTGCAAAAAGGCCATTCCCAGCCTTGATACTGACATTGACACAAACAGAAGGGGGGGGGGGGTTAAGGTAAAATAACTCCTCATAAATATCTCAAAGAAGGAGGGAACAAACTGTCGCAAAAAATGTATGTGCCCAATTTCGTACTGCTGGGCCTGGGTGCAGAGAGGGTTAAGTTCAGTTCAGTTGGTTGTTCAAGGTCCAACATCAGCACTATATATATTACAGACAATTGCAAGGCTGATGTCTGAAAATTATTTTTGGAGACCAATGGTCTATCATTCTACCATTATAGTCAGTTTGCCATTTCCACTTGATTCGACATCTGATCATATTACCCCTAATTTCACATGCCCAAATAAACCGCTTGTAATTGCTTCTTGCATATTTTTGGTCCAAAATCAAAAAATTTTGGTACATATCTTTTGCTTCAACATTTTTCGCAAAGATTTTTACATAAATTTTAACTATTTTTAACAGGTCAAAGATTAAAAAAAGGCATCTCAATAATACAGTGAGAAAGTAGATAAAATTTACCTGGCCATATGACAAGACAGGGTCGTTGAGGAGGTCGCTGGTGAAGACTTTCTCGTGGTTGCGGAGGAACTTCTCCCTGACCCAGTCCTGGCGACAGATCTCTGTGAGCGCCCGTTTGGCAAACTCGCTGAGGCTGCCGCTGCCCAGGCTGTCCTTGCCGTTCTGACCGCCCGCAATTTATGTAAAAATCTTTGCGAAAAATGTTGAAGCAAAAGATATGTACCAAAATTTTTTGATTTTGGACCAAAAATATGCAAGAAGCAATTACAAGCGGTTTATTTGGGCATGTGAAATTAGGGGTAATATGATCAGATGTCGAATCAAGTGGAAATGGCAAACTGACTATAATGGTAGAATGATAGACCATTGGTCTCCAAAAATAATTTTCAGACATCAGCCTTGCAATTGTCTGTAATATATATAGTGCTGATGTTGGACCTTGAACAACCAACTGAACTGAACTTAACCCTCTCTGCACCCAGGCCCAGCAGTTGCTTCAGATGATCTGCTACCCCAGTGGTGTGCCTAACCAGGTGGAGGGCTGCGAGCCGGAGAACAAACACGTCATACAGCGGGTGCTACAGGTGAGCAGTGCCAGAATACTCAGTCTGACTCGGTGAACCATCTGAAGAATGCTCGTCTCTCTAATTGTTTTAAACCTTAGGTTAAATTTTTTTCTGGAAAAACCGATAAGTCCAAAAAGTGTACATGTTGTCAAAAAACAAAAAAAAAACAAAGAAGCAATCATCCACCTAAATAGATGTGAAAACTATAAAAAGTTATGTTACTGCCATTTTCCTTAATAATGAATTTAGGCATTTAACTCAAAGTAATAACTATGTAGCACTTCATAATTTAGTATTCCTTAGCCTTATAAGTGTCCAAGGTAAAGAACATGTTTCAACTATTGAATGACAATGTACAGTTGATTTTTTTTTTTAATTTATGGTAAGTCTATAAGGATAGTGACTATTTACTTACAAATGTGACCAAATGGATGCTGACTTCGCAGCCACTTAGATTAGCTGCAATGTCACAGATATAGATTTACTGCTGATTATTATGGCTGAAGAATCAACTCTGAAAGGGTTGACATTTTTTTTGTGGTTGTGAAAGTGAAAAAATATTTGTGATGCCCCCCCGTGCGTTTTGTAAAGTTTATAAAACTCAATCCCTCTCCAGACACTGGACCAGTGGACGTTGCGCGTGTCGTGGCTGGAGCTGAAGCTGCTGTTCAACAGGGCCCAGTCTACGGCCGTGAGTCTTTAGTCATTGGGTTTTTAACAACGTTGTAAACAATTTGTAAAATTTTCGCCCATTTTGAAGTATTTGTTTTAGATCATTGGTAAATGAGTTTCTTAAACCATAATAAACTAGCCATCATATCTAAAACTCCTAAAATAAATTGATCCTATAAAGTGTTTTTCATGGTATAAATAAAAAAAAAAAGAAAGGATGTGTTTTATTTCAAACTTTCATAATTGCGCTTTTTTTGTTGTATGTTTCAGACACAAATATCATGGTAAAACTTTTACCAAATGCCCATTTGTCCTCCATACTTATTTTCCTTTCTTCTTCTTTTTCTCTTTACACAATTCTCACCAGGAAACCAACAGCCTTCTGGATCTGGTGTCGAGAGGGACCATCGATCTCTTCTACCAGATGACGGAGACGCAAAGCTCGCCCGATGCCCCAATGGCAATGCCCCAGGAGCATAAGTAAGGGCCTATGTATTATGTGTAAAGTTGAAGATAAGAAAGGCTAGACCAAAACTTTTGAAGCACTTCGTACCGCTCACATTCAAGGGGCAATTAAAACACAAAGATGTCCGTAAATGTGTAGAAGTAGTATGAAACAGTCACCTACTTTTGGACTTGGAACAAAATTATTGCTTAAAATAACTCGACAGGCATTGATGTCACCACCTACTTATTCTAATCAAATTTTCTTAATGCTAATGTTTTTTTTACTTGTGAATGTAGGCCGAGTAGTGACAAAATGATCTGGTTGGTGGCCCCACTCATCGGCAAGTTACCGACCACCATCCAAGGACGGGTGTTGAAACTGGCAGCTAATGTGCTGGAGAACAGCAACCCTCTCTTCAACTCGTCCAAGAGCAAACCTGAGAAGGAGAAAAACATGAAAAGGTGGGGGTTTGTGTTTCTGGTCACATGAAATGGCTTGTTTACATATAATGGAGAGAAATATTATAACCATGGATTTTTTATTTATGTTACGTGCTGGGCCTAAGACAGCAGCAGCAGCAGTAGTAGTTAGTAGATGGTTGCAGGTAGTAGAGGTGGTAAGATCATCATCATCATCATCATCATCATCATCATCATCACCATCATTATTATTATTATTAATAATATCATTATTATTATTATTATTATTATTATTATTTTTATTTTTATATTTAATAGTATAATTATTTTTTTGATTTGTGACCAAGTTAAATAGTTTAAAACTTAGGTATAAAAATGTTAGGCATGAATCTTGCCATATATAGGAATTTAGCTATTCAGAAGATACTCAAACAGTAGTTACTCTTGATCAGAAATTGACTTATCCATGTGAATTTTTCTATTGAGGGAATATAACAGTCCTCTAAAAAATGATTGAATCTTCCAGACTCACAAAAACCAAGGCTCTGATTTTGCATCTTTAAATGGTATTAAAGTTTAGTCATCACATCTCGTACTGTTGATCACCATGAATTTGACCATTGCAATGAGCTCACTACTTTTGTAGTTACCATAGTTCTTGGCCAACGATATGAACCTGACAAAACAAACCACCAGAAAAACAGAATGTATCTACAATTTTCATGTTTATTTATATATTTATTTTTTAAATTATGGTTAAAGTTGAAGTCGGCTGGTTCTCTTTATTTATCTTTGAAAATTCTTGACACTGTAAGATCACAAGATATTTTACACAGGAAGAAAAAACCATTGACCCAAAGGCTAAATTTATTTGTAACAAGCTTATAGTTTTAGATTTAATCCTAAATGAGCCAATACGCGTTAAAACTCCATTCTGAGGAACATAATTTTTCATTATATTATCATTGTTTTATGCCCATAGGTAGTTGGGTGGAATTGTCTAAAATATGAATTCTATGGGCAAGCCTAGCTAGGCCTGAATTTCCTCATTTCATTGAGACAGAAAAGCTCTATCCTGTTTTATTGTCCTAGGTTTCTAAGTAGAATACTATACAGCAAATACCAAATCTTTCATTTCTTGGTTTAATAGTTTCAAAACAAGACCAAAAAGATTGCCAGCTGGTTTCAAACTTAACCTTCAGATTTCTTTAGATAAGAATGTAGTTTTACGCCATGAAATTGCACTAAAGGTCGGAACGTTCTTCCTCCTCCTCCTCCACCCCTCCTGTGGACTTTGACCCTGTCCCCCCTCTGTCCCTGCACTACAGTAAGTCGCTGCTGGGCCACCAGCCGTTCCTCTCCCTGGTGCTGAACTGCCTGAAGGGTCAGGACGAGTCGCGGGACTCCCTGCTCAAGTCGCTGTTCAGCCAGCTCGACAGCTTCATCTCCAACACCAAGAAGGACAGCCAGGTACGTGGCTCCTGACCCATGCTTAATCCATGGAAAAATAAAATCTTATTCTTTGTAGGAGAGGACCTATTAGGACTAGTAATAAAAAACTTTTTGGTTAAGGATTTTCTTTCTTCCTATATATCATCACTGGGCAATATAGTTGATACTGTTAAGAAAAAACAAACAAATTTGTAACTTGGCATGTTCTAGGGGTATGCTATTTTGAAACCTATGCTTAGTCGCTGAAAAGATATATGATGCTAACTAGGCCTACAAAAAATATATATGGGGAAAAGGATTTTCTCGATCTTCATTCCTATATATATTATTGTCACTGGGCATGTCTCAGAGATATACTATTTTGACACCTAATTCCTATGTTTAGTCAATATTGTGTTTGTCAAATCAGAATCCATCCAATGATGAATGTAAAAGTTAAAAATGAAATTATGCTCTTGTCTTTTCAATGAATCAAAGAAAAAAAAGTAGTATTTGTAGTATTTAAACAGAACAAATTTGTTTAAATTAAGCAAAATCTGCATAACATGAGACATGCCAGCGCTAATTCATTGAGGATTTTCTTTTCATATCCTTTTTTTAAATCTTTCGGGTAGAAGGTTCAACTTTGGTCTGATAATGCGTACCTGGCAGGTTTTCTTTTTTCTTCTTTTTTTCTCCTTTTTCCTTTTCATTAGATCTCTGTGACATTTGGCTAAAATTGCCTAGAACTTTTTATTTTTTCTCTTTTTTTCTTTAATAAATTTTATAAATAACAAATAACGTTAAATAAAAGGGGAATCCTGCAAATTGACAGAAAAGGTGTTTTATCGACAAAGACCTGTATTTTCGTTTGAATTTGATAATCAACTAAAGTTCATCTTTTTTATTTTTTTTCTGTATTCCTAGATGAGAAAGGGCACACAAATTTAGTTTTCTAATATTTAAATAGTTTGCCATGCATGTTAAACGATTTTTTATATTTAAGAGGGCGAGGTAAATTATATATGGTGATATAGAGTAGACAGAATGTTACTGGTTCACAATGTTCTAAATACGTATAATCCTAGATAAATTAAAAAAAGGGAATAATGCGATATTGTGTGTGTGTGTGGTGTGTTTGAAAGTTATAGAAACCCAGAACTTTTTAAAGTTTTCAGATGTAATTTTTCAGTCTCATCAAAATTGGATATAGAAATAGTTGATTCTCAGTCATCGATATGCTTCCTCTTTGTTTATCCAAAATGCCCGGTTAATATAACATATTGAACATCTTTCTCTTGTGTTCTGTTGAGTTAACAATTTCTTATTTTATTTCTCTCGTTTTTGTATTCTCTCAGCCTGTGATTCCTCAAGCTCCCAACCTGGATGGTTTAAGCGTACGTGACTTTCTTCCTAATCTTTTAGTTTGAAATTGTCTTTTTTCCTCTTAATACTGATATATAGAAGATCATTAATTTTTAAACAGAATTTGATACAGAAACAGGAAAGAAGTAAAACATTTATGTTAAGAAAAAATAAAAGAATAACAAACAATGAAACTTGCTTACAGTGAAAAATTCATAATTTAATTCAGGGGATTACATCAAAACTTTGAATTTAGAGAATTTGAATTACAGAAGGGGACATACCTCAACCACAAATGTGTCAAATAAAGACAGCTACTTAGCTTATTAAAATTGGACTTGTGGAAGTTTCCTTTAGTTTTCTCTCTATAGCAACCTTCTCCTAACCAGATTTCTCCAAAAAGAATGTCTTGGACAGCAATATGCATTGAATGCTGCTTGGCAGCTGGTACTTTTGTAATGCCTATTGATGGTGCCAGATTCAAATAAAGAAAATCAAACCAGAAAGACTTCGTTTTATGAGTCCGATTCTAATAAAAAAAAACAACAACAACACGAAACAAAACAATCCTCTCTAAAAATTTGGTTTATGAGAAATTTGAATCATCAGACTTTATTTCTTGAGGTTTCCACTGAATATGTGTGTAGCGGTCCCACAATATGAGCCCAGTCGCAGTTCAGGCTTGACAAAGACATTTTTTTATTAAATGGGGATAAAATTTGACTTCGATGAAAATGATTGCTCTATTGAAAAGTCAGCTAGTCAGCTCAATATTTTTGGTAATATCTGCCCTCATAACAGCATTCCTTTAGCAATCCTGAACCGATTAGAGGCTCATTTTTGTGAGATGGCCACCCCTTTAGCCTTTCTGTATTCATTTTAATCTTGTTTGTTATTCTGATAGTGTGCCTCATTGTTTTATTTTCCATACAATTCTTTTAGGACAAAGCTCAAGATGAAAGTAAACCTGGCCAGTCGGTGCAAGAAGCTTTGCAGCTGAGATTATCTTTGGTGAGTCTGATACACTGATACTTTATAATCTGGGTAAACCTATACTAAGGTGCAAATGACTCTGAGTTAAGGAAGAAAAAAAAACATGAGCCTAACATGCAACAAGATCGTTAATTCTAACCTGGCCTGTCTTAGTGGTGGAGCATCATTGTAGCAAAAGGTTGATTATATTCACTGTTTTAGCCACAAAACCAGGTATAGGACCACGGACGTGTCAGGTGGTCAGGGCCTAAAGGTTTTAACCTGGGATGGATACATGTCACAGATATTTATCAATGTACCGATTTTTCTTTGCACTGCCTAGGTTGGAGGAATGTTTGACATGATAATGAGGAACAACGCGGCCACCAGCGAGTGGGCGGTCATTCTGGTGCAGCTGCTCAGCCATGACGTGGTCGACTGCCAAGTGAACAGGTAGGAAAACATTAGACAGCAGCATTACCTTTCATTTTGGTTGATGCCACCAGGCCTCAAGAAAAGTACATTCTGTGGGGGTTTTTTCCTTCTCTGCTTTGTAATGGTTCTAGTTCAGATGAGTTTTCGTTGGCTGTTTTGGGGGTGGTATTTTCATTTACAGTATAAAGATTTGACGCTAGTCATATTTTTTCTATTATCCTAGACTTGGCCAATCACATAGTACTGCCACTAATCAAACCAGGAAGTAAGTCAGCTTTGTTGATATTCAAACGCTGGACTTCATGTATCAAATCTACGACACTACGTTTTATGTGCCATAATAGACATACTTGCTGACTTTGAATATCTCCTTATTGTGTCTTAAAGAACTAAAACATTTTTAAAAACTAGTTCTCCTACAAGGTTCAAATGTACTGACTGGTTTTACTGTTGTCGCCAGCGAGCTGTTCCTGACAATCGTGGACATGCTCACGGTGCTGATCCACAGCACACTGCTCTCTGAGGGTCAGGAGAAAGGAGACGAGCACAAGAGATCTTACTTCAACCTCATCAAGAAACTGAGGGTATGTGCCTCGAAAAACTTTCTGCAGTGCTTTAACACTTGGACTGCTTGGATTTTTTGAAGTAAACGATGGTGCTTTACTAAAATCTGTATATATTATTCCTGGTTATATATTTTGACAACAGCCATATTAGGCATTTTAAATGTGAAGCTCATCAGTCTGATATTATCCTAATGTAAATGTTTGTGAGCAATGCATATTTTCCCATAAAAATTGTTGTTTGCGTAACTGTCATTTTTCTAGGCAAGTACGACAATTAGAATATAAAAGGAGCATTTAGACAAAGGAAATTTCACATTTTCTTCTGTATGCGTCGTTTAACGATACAAATCTTGTTTCAAGATAATTTGTTTAACAACGATTTCATGCTCAAGTGAATTTTCTATTTCCTTTCGTAAAATTTCTTCTTTTATTTTAAACAACAATTATTTAAAAGGTACAAGTTAGTCTTTTAATGTCTGACATTTGCAACTAGGCTGTATTGTGGATGGGATCCAAGAGAAGGATACAAGGGACTTTGTCTGTCACATTATGCTGACACCAACCCAAACAGTGGGTAAAACACGTCCATCAGAACAGGGCTCGGATCAGGACCCTCTGTTTAGGAAGCCGAGGCTATTTATAAACTGAGCATGATCATGCGCTCCAACCCTCCTTCCCTAGTTCCCAAGAAATAGCCACATCTGCAATGAAATATCTAAGCACTGAGGCGTTTTGGATTTGCCGATTTTCCACATTGGTGCAGAGACTTTCTTCACAAAGTAAATAGCCACTCATGTTGTATGACTCTCTTATGTTTTTCAGAAAGAACTCGGTGATAAAAACAACGCGGCCACGGATCAGATCCGCCAGTTGCTTCCCCTTCCCAAGCAGACGTATGATGTCATCACTGTGGAGCCCTACGGAGCTGTGCTGGACAACAAAGGCAACAGAGTGCAGACTTTTGACGCCATCGGAAAGAAACCGGTAAGATTGCTTACAATGTGCTACCAGAGTGAATCAGCTGCAAGTCGCTGATGTAAATTAAATTATTTTTTCACAATCATGGATTTAAGTTTTTCAATCATTTTCTTCTGAGATTATTTATCAACAATGATGGATCAAAACTTTTTCTCGTATGATTATTTCAGGGTCTCCAAGTTGCCCAGAAGGTTCCTTTCAATGCGTGGGAGATCATTGAAGGCCACAAGAACAACCCTCCTATCCCCTGGTCACTGTTTGGGGCTGTGCGCATGGAGAGGAAGACCTTGAAATACGAGGAGCAGAAAAGGTCAGTTTACATCCCTGTAAATTTATGATTGAAAGACTATTTGAAATGATTTATGTTTTGTTGTCATTCTGAATTTTTACAAATAGGAACAAAAAAATTGGATATGGCGCTCTATAAATCATTTTTTCTATTAATATTATTTATAAGCATCTGCAAATACTCTGATCATCTAACCTCCCCCCCACCTAAAAAAAGGACCAACAACAATATTCTGTTTCCTCTTGTTTTTTTTCCTTTATGCTTTAAATCATCAATAAGTATTTTTCTTAAGTTCTATCCTAAACTTTTTTTTATTTAAGAAGAAAAATTTAATTAATTTTTTGCTTTCAATGATCAATCCACTCTGCTGTACACTGTACCCTACCAGGTTGGACCTGTACCACACCCACTCCTTGCGTAAACCGTTGAGCTACTACCTGGAGCCCCTTGATCTGCCCCCAGAGGATCTAGAGCCCATCCCTGAGAAGCTGGTGGGTATTGGATATTTAACAATTTTTTTTATATTTAAGCTTTGATCTTTTAAAATGTTCAAAAGTGTGCAATATGAAATGGTTGAAAAGTTAAAGATCTATCATTTATGAAACCAGAGATCGTAAATTTCAAAAAATGTTTTGAGGGCTCTAGCTCAAAACTTTATATTGATGACTGGTCCCTGAAAAGCCTAGAATGCAAAACATTTTGACTTTGAGAAAGACAAGATGCCATAATTATTTTAGATGCTCCGGCTAAGATTCTTATGGTTTAGGATAATATATTTGTCAATAACTTGAATCTTTCCTCTTGTGGTGTATTTTTAGGATGAGAAGCCAAAAGAACCGGTCGAAGTGACCACCGACACCAACAAGAAAACAAACAACAGGAAGAAAAAACGGTCCAAGCCCTCGTCAGCAACCCCATCTACCCCGACTTTCCACATGCCGGTGAGATATGGTTATTCCTTGCTTTGAAACTGATCTTAGCTAACACAAGGGAATGAGCTGGTTGAATGCTAGGTTTCTATTTAGGAGGGCCTTGATTTGATCGCAAGATTGGGCAAATTTATCAGTGAGATTTTGTCCCCCTATTGGTTGGGTTGCTAGTGTGCCCAGCCGAGACAGACGTCTTGGTATCCCTGCTCCGGCATTTGTTTGGCAGCAGGTAACTTTTTTCAGAAGATTGTTGGATGTTGAGAAATGACGGTAACAGGACCAAAAGCACACATTATAATCATAACGTAAATTACTTTTAATGCAATAGAGAAAGTCATCATATGCCAATGAAATATTTGCCGAATAATAATAATTGAAATGAATAACATTTGTGCCAACAGAATTTTATAATCATGGATGTATAACACACAAAAACAAAAACAGCCAACCGGACATGAGGATAAAAAAAAAGCTAAGAATAAAAAAGTAACATAATATCACACAGTGTGTTTAAAGTTATACTTATGACAATGAGAAAACACCTATCATAATTATACCAAAACTCAGTGCAGTAACCTTTGGGGACACTGATATCCACTCAGGGAAACACTATTTGAAATGGTGGGTCAATGGGGAATACATGTAATAATATTTTAGGTTCTATGCACTGAAAAAGTTAAAAGACAAAAAGGCTTATTTTGTGATGTTACTTATGACTTAATTTATTGTTAAATTCGTTTCTCCTTTATCTCCCTCCCTCTCCAGCAAAACAACCAGATGCGCCAATTCTACCCGCCAGATCCGATGTACCAGCAGCAGCCGGGGCCGACCCAGATGTGGACGTACGGCCCGCCCAGCGGACCCCAGAACCCGTACATGTACGGCCAGCAGACGCCAGCTCCGCCCCAGCAGAGGTCACGTGTGCCCTCGCCCAAGGTCGTGCTCTCCAACATGCTCATCAAACGCAGCATGGGCAACCAGGGAGCGTATATGGCCGGACCGGTGAGTTCTGAGTCTTGGCTATGGGATCAGTAGTGCTTTGAGATTTTTATTTTTATGTGGAAAGCAGATTTTTATTTTTATGTGGAAAGTGCTTTATAAGTGTACATTATTATTTGTAGAGGATGTTGCATTTTTGAAAAAGCTTCCACTTGAAAATTCCCAAACCTCTCCGTAAAGTCACAGTTACATGAAAAAAAAATTAAGGGGCCCGAGGTATTGACTTATATCAGTTTCCACTGTAGAATTTAAATTTTCCTTTTTAACCCTGATCTTTCTCAAACAGGGTTGTCAGATGGGTAGAGGTTAAGCAGCAATGCATTATTTGATCCTCTGATATCCTTTCCATGAGGAGGAAAGCTGGCCTAATTGGTAAAGCACTGGGCTTCATTTTGGAGGTCCCTGGTGATCTAATGATCAGACAATAATATGTCATATTTTGTTCCCTACTGGTAAGATCTGTGACAGTACAATTTTGCCTGTAGCAGAATCTGGTATAACCCTCTTTGTCTCTGTGTGGCAGCTCATTAAATTGTTACGACATTAATCTAGTGGCCCTCTCAAAATATAGCCTATATAGTGCAGCAAACAAGCAAACCAACTCAAACCAGCATCCATTAGATTGCTGCAAAATAGCTTTACCTAGAGCGGGGCGAACGTTGGTCTCCGGGTCGGGACAATCGCGGTCGGGAACTTTGTGTTTGTATGCAGTCTTATGTGTATTCTTGTATATATGCGTGAAGAGTTGTGTGTTTTAAATCGCTCATTATATTTTATTATCATTATTAACATCACTATTTTTTATATCACACATGTACAACTGGTGTATTTATGTATGTATGACCGAGAAAAATGTCCCTATGGGATAATAAAGGATTATCTTATCTTATCTACTTACTGTGCTTCTCCCACAGGGCCAGATGGGCGGCGCCCCTGTGGGCATGCAGATGCCGAAGACGACGCACCACAACGCCGCGCTGAGGCAGCACATCCTGCAGCGGTCGCGCACCATGATGGACCCCGCGGCCAGCCAGGGGGCGCCCATCTACGGGGGGCCTGCGGGCATGCCGGGCCAGGCGCCGGCCGGGGGGATGGGCCACCCAGGGATGGGCCAGCCTCAAGGTGAGAAGCTCTCCTACCTCAATATTTGTATCTGAACCTGTTGAGGGGGTGGGGCTGGGGGCGTATAGATTGAGGCTATGAAAATGTTAATGGTAGATGTAACTACTGTGGTTGTGAAGGGAGGGGGAATGGCAGGAGAGGTAGAGTGCTAGGCTTCTTTTTTAGGCTCCCGGTTCAATTCCAATATCTGGAAAAAGAATTAATCTAGTCCCTACTGATTTGGTCAGTGTCTATATGATGAGACCTGCTGAGGCAGAATTCTTGGCATTCCCACTCTGTCTCTAACCTTAACTCTAACCAAATGTCATAGAGTCAAAAGAGACACAATGTTTTTTGTTTGTCTTTTTCATATTTAATTTTTAACGATTAAAATTATTATTTTCATTCGAAATTTAATGCAATCCTCTTTTTCAATTTTGTATATTCTTTAAAAATCCATTTTGAACTTATAAAAATTGGGGGTCCACAGAAACACCAGGAGATACGGGACAAGAACACAAAACATGATATATGATTAAAGTTAAGAAACCAACCAAGCAACCAACTTACCTACCAATCTAATAATTTTGTCCCACACTCTCCAGGAACGTTTTACAACCAGATGGGTGCCCAGCAGAGCCGGATGATGGACCCCATGTCGGCCGCGGGGGGAGGCATGATGGCCAGTGGCTTCAGCCAGGGCTACCAGTCAGGCCCCCAGGGGCCCGGCGCTCCAGGCATGATGGGGGGAGGGATGCCGGCCCAGGCAGGCTTCATGGGGGGCCAGACGGCGGGGCAGCCAGCGCCACAGTACGGGACAAACCCGCAGAGGTGAGGCATTGACTTAAACATAGACTGGCTACGCACAAAACTCTTGAAACATAATTATCAAGTATTTGAAGTTCAAGGATCAATCAATATATAGGGGTAACTGAAAATGTGTGGAAGTAATATGTGAATAAGCAGTCAGCAACATGAACTAATGGACAAAGAACCTCAATAAGGGTATTTTAATATATGAAAGAGAGCTTATAGGTACTCTTGAAAAATGAGTTTAGTTGCTATTTAGATTTTGCCCAGGGAAAACTTTAATACTGGTATCAGAGGGGAAAATATTCCCATAAATGGTAAGGTTACTTTGCAATAGTTTTATCCATCCAGCTATAATTGTGTCCCTCTTGATAGTACATCTTTTAGTAGCCAATTCCAAACTGGGACTACACACATGTGTTATATAATCTAGATAATTTTGTGTAAATACAGCTAAGCTTATCATCCAGTGATACCAATTACAAGCCCACTACGTCTAGCATAGCTCAAGACCCAGTCATGATACTTTAATGTTAATTTAGACCTACTATATGAAGAAACAACAATAAGGCCAAATTGCAGCAAATACTGACCTATATATAGCTAAGCTCAACACAGTGTCGTCAACTTTTTATACAGATCCACTACGTCTAGCATAGCTCAGCTCAACATTTAGTGATGCCAACTTTATATAAATACAGGCCTTGTCTAGCTTAGCTCAACACCCAGTGATAGCAACTTGATGTAAATACAGACCCTCATCTAACCTAGCTCAACAACTAGTAATGCCAATTTTTTGTGATAGCAGACCTATTACAGATAGCTTAGCTTAGCTTAGCTTAGTTCAGCACCCAGTGATGCTAATAACATGTAAATACAGCCCCATTTCATGTTGCTTCACAATATAGCCTATATAGTGCTGCTGTTGGACGTTAAACCATCATGTTGCTTAGCCACTCACGCCTTTGTTTACTGTGCTCCCCCAGGATGGCGGGTATGGGAGTGTCTGTGACTGGAGGGATGAACAGCTACAGCCAGGGCCCCATGGCTCCCAGTGGAGCGCCCAGCCAGACCCACCAGCAGCCCTACATGGGGGCGCCCATGGCCAGCTCGCAGCAGCAGCAGCAGCAACAACAGCAGCAGATGCAGCTACGACAACAGGTAAGAGAGTTTACCCTCTTAGAGGACATGGGAATTTTTTAACCTTTTATTTGACATGCTCTTGTGCCAGCACATTTAACCGTTTTAGTTTTTAAATGTCCTTTACCAATCTAGACTATAAAAAATCCTTTAAAAAAATGGTGAAATTTTGACGACAACTTTCTAATGGAAGGGAAATAACTGTATAAGAATGTAAGATGCTTCATGTTACAGTCATCTCCAGTTTTTAGCCTTCTAAGTGATGGGTTATAGGCACACAGAGTGTCAAATTTACCCCACAACATTTCTGGAGACGCAGCGAAGGGGTTATACTGGACACCTCAATCTAACATTCATCTACATCCAAGCTTTTACCTTTAATGAATCAAAGAAAATTCTCCAAATTAGTGCCCACACAGAGAATAGTACTTAAATCATGCCAGTTCAATCTCTATTTGTTGTGTCTATGATTATACTTAGAATGTTAGATATTTTGGACTTTGTACAACTTATGATTTAGAAGATTCTAAACCTTCTGTGGCCTGGTTAAACCATTAAAAAAGAATTATATAATTTTTTTTTCAACCTCTAAGCTTATTTTGATGCTTTTTGACGTATCAAAAAGTCAAAATTCAGACATGCTCCTGTTTGCCTCACAATTGGCAATGTTTGTTGCTTTTTTTTGTGTGTTTGTTTTTTGTCTCTATGAGTCTAATGGTTGTAAATGATGATCATGCAGTTGCACAATGACTCATTTCTAAAACACTCTTAACCTGTTAGTATTTAATTTCTAGAAATGAGATCAGATGTTGAACAACTGAGGTGACAACATATTAGCCTTAATTGTCATGTGTTGTTTTTTTTCAAACCCTCACTGGTAATGTTTTGTTCTCTAATTCTCACTCTCTCTCTGCAGATGATGGCCATGCAGCAGCAGCAGCAAGCGCAGCAGCCGACCCAGCCAGGGATGGCGCCCATGCAGGCTCCACAGCAGCGCAACATGATGGCCATGCGGCGTCTGTCCTCAGGCATGCAGGGCCAGCCCCCGCCCGGAGCAAGCCAGCAGTACCCCAGCTACCCGCAGTACTGAGGGCAGGTCGGGAGGGGTTGAGAGAGGGAAGTGGGCATGAGACGACTGAGAGAGGGAAGAGGGCATGAAACGACTGAGAGAGGGAAGAGGGCATGAGACGACTGAGAGAGGGAAGAGGGCATGAAACGACTGAGAGAGGGAAGAGGGCATGAGACGACTGAGAGAGGGAAGAGGGCATGAAACGACTGAGAGAGGGAAGAGGGCATGAGACGACTGAGAGAGGGAAGAGGGCATGGCGCGACTTTGACTTTCTCAGGGATGTAAGGCCGGCCTCTGCCCTGAGGCAAGTCAGCAGTGTCAAAGCTATCTGCAGTACTGATGGGAGGGGAGAGAGTTGGGGAAGGAGAGATATATCCTAACTGTTCATAGTTTTAAGAGGGAAGAAGGTGTGAGGGGTGAGGGGAGAGGTGGGAAGAGCGCAGGAGGCAATTGTCCCCAGGGATGCAGGGCGAGCTTCCTGCTTGGGGCCAGCCAGCAGTGTTCGAGCTACCAGTAGCACTTGGATTAAAGACAGGGCGCACAGTGAGAGAGGTTGTGAGGAGAGGACAAAAGAGGTTTAGAGAGAGAGGGAAGAGAGGGTAAAGTTGTGAGAGAGAGAGAGAGAGAGAGAGAGAGAAAAGAAAAGAAAAGGTAGAGAGATAAATTGATAAGAGAGGGCATGGGGTTGAGAGTGTCTGGACCACTAGCTATCCACAACATTGAGGTTAAAGAAAGGGTCAGTGAGAGAGGTTGTGAAGAGAATCAGAAAGGAAAAGAGAGAAAGAGGCAAACTGGAGAGGCTGTCTAGGGGAAAAAAAAGGTAGAGAGAGGAAGAGGGAAAAGTTAACAGGACATCAGGGAAAGAACAAAAGAGGTAGATTTAGAGTATCTGCTGAAAAGATTCCCATTGCAGCTGATGCTGCTGTGTGTTTTTTAGAAAGGATAAAATTTCTCAGTGGGTTTCAGATAGTGGTGTAATTGACTATAATGGTGATTGCTCAATAGCCAAGAAGGATAGAAAAAGGTAAAAGAATCGAAGTTTGCCCATGGTTTAGAATCATTCCTTTCATTTTAACTTTGGTTGTTTTATAAATGTCAATCCATGGTTTTTTGTAAATTATTTTTTTAACTTTTATTATTGTAAAAATGTATTTATGTATATTTTAAAGATTCATTTGATATTCATTTTGCTCTGTAGAAATTTTGGAAAATATGCCAACATTACCATCTATAGCTATCTAAAGTTTCTCCCTTGCTGTTCCTGTGGCTCTTAGCTTGCTGTTAGTTTACTTTTACTGTTGAGAATGTAAGGACTGTGGAGTCTTCCTAGTCATGTAAATCAGCCACACAGTCCTCTAATGTACTTGAGCAGACTGAAGCTACACAGCACTTCTTTCACAGATGTTCATTGGAAAATGAAGAGCTCGCGATCTTACAAATCAAATCCAGTTGTGGTTCGGACATAGCATGAGAAAGACACATTATGATATTATAAATCAAGAAAAGTTGTGTAAATAGTATCAATATTTGGATTGATGAGATAATTGAAACAATTCAAAATGGTAATTTCTGCTCTAATTATATTAGGGTTTGATTTTATTGCACTGGACATATGCTTACTACGCAAGTTCAAGCTTGATTCACATCTTGGGTAGGGTATTTCTATATACATGAGTAAATTGCATCTACATTGTAGCTAAATAATTGAATGTTTATAATGAATATATGAAATGTATCACATGTCATCTTTTTCATGTCCTAATTGTAAAGTGTAAAATAACATTGTATTATATGAAGAATAAATCTGTTCTTAATGTGTGTTTACAGTTCTCTTTTCTTTCTTTCTATGATTACTTACTTGTATGGATATGTCTCAAGTGTGGATGGATAAGTTAACATTTTTTTCTTTGTTTTTCTAAAGCTGATATTTTGATATTGGACACAGCTAGGATTGTTTTAACAACATAACAAATAATAAGGTTTTGCTTTTTTATACCATTGTTTAGGTGTAAACACATTACACTTATAAAATAATGCTTAAAAAAAAGGGTTATTAAGCTATTCTGATTCATGTAATGTACTTTCAAAAGTTAGTACCAGCTAGAAAAACCAAAATAGATCTAGTTAAAAAAACTGAAAATGATGCATGTATTCCTGTTGTATGAAGTGATATTGTTAATATTATAATATAAAAAGATAATGATAATAATACATATATTTATAATAATTAAATAATAATAATAATAATAATAATAATAATAATAATAATAATACACAGTAGTGCTCTATGGCGCTTAACATTAATAAAAAAAC
>RQTK01000019.1:1019616-1029825 GCA_003991915.1 Elysia chlorotica | reverse complement strand
AGACATTTTAATTGGACGGAGAGAGGGTTAACTCTTTCTACTTTCTCTCTCTCTCTCTCTCTCTCTCTCTCTCTCTCTCTCTCTCTCTCTCTCTCTCTCTCTCTGTCCCTGTCTGTTACTCTTCCCGCTTTACTTTTCCTAGGTTTTCCTTTAAGGTGATGGACCATAGCACTAACGTCTGACAAATTGATGTGCTGCCTCACACGACATAGTGTTGGGATACTATTATTTTTCTCCCAGCTGATCACATTATTCTGACACCTTTTCAAACAGCAGAGGGCAAATTCCGACTAACATATTTGTTCCATCGTGGTTTTGAATCGAGAACCTGTAGCTTATGAGCCCGATGCTCTACCGCTTTGGTAGTCACGCCCCTCTCTTACTAACATGATTCTGTCACATTATACTAACCCCGACCCCACCAGTGGAAGACGAAATGGGGCTAGATCGAGGGATCGAACAGGAACCTCCCGAATAAAAGCCCAGGGCTCTACCACCCACAAAATCTATGCTCTGTTCCATGTGGCAAGATATAATAATCAAGGATTAGCTTTACGTTCCCTTACTTTTTTCGATGGGTAGTACACGGGGACGAATGGAACTAACTAAAACTTGAAACACAAATTTCTTGCTCGTCCATCCATAACCAACTGAGCTTACAGAAAGCACCACGCTTTATGGATAAGACATTGTGAATTCTACGAGACTTTTCTTGTAAAAACAAAAACAAAAACAAATCAAAAACAAAACATAGAAGTTCAAAATCTTCTATCAAAATTAATGTATGCACTCAGAAATAAGCTTCTCTGCTATGTCTTTTCGTTAAGTTTCTGATAAAATAATCCCAGCCTATCCCCACCCACCCCAAACCATTGTCGCCTTTAGATGAGATACGCTTCAGGAACAAAGAACATTGTATGTACATTTACATGGGCTGTAGTTACATAGAAACTGCAGGAGACACAATTCAATGAAAAAACTAAATCCATGATTTAGCCATATCCTATAAATACAATCAAATCATGATAACATTATTCTATTGTCTTAAAATTGTTTATTTAAACATAAAGTTTAACCTTAGAAGTTCTTCACCTAACATTTTAAAGACATAGCTCACTAAGGTTCTAAATGCAAATGTTTATTTTGGTCAATGTGCCTGCTATTTTTGGAAGTCTCTGTACACACAGTTCACCTTGCCTTGAGAAGCGTGATTATACCAAACTGCTATAGATTGAGAGTTCGATCTTTCCTATTAGCTTGAAAGAAGTTCACCAACGTCATGCTGCCAGTGGCTAACTATTCGAGAATGATTAGGTCTTATCGTTTAATCAAAGAAGTCTCGGAATATGAATTCAAAGTCGGCTGACCAGTAATGGAAATAGTAGAAATACTAGCCCAGAAATAACGTTTATGATTCATGTGATTTAGGACTAGACTTTTTGTAAAACGTGTTAACGATGCCATCTATTTATGGCAAGCTTTTCTGTTATTTCCTTCTTAGCCATCTTCCTCAAAAGCACCAGGTGAATTGATGGTAACCTGACAATTTAATGGTCTCAACATCAAGCGATCCAATTATATCAGACTCAAACCGGGTCGAACAGGGATAAAAAAAAGTTCAAGGTATTTTATGTTTATTCACCAGTTGTACTGATTAATTTGTCATGTCATTGTTAACCCAGTCATGCTGTACGTCATATTTCTCGGTATATAAAAAAAGGGAAAAATACAATGCATGACACGTACGTCATGGTTTAGAGCTGCGTTTACTGTAAATGGCGTACAGTGTACTTCAAGATTTATCGATCAAATATGTCGATAGCATTGAGAGTAACACTAAAACCTTTTAGAAATCCGCGTCAGCACCGTAACGGCCATTGTTATTGTGCCAATGATATCCTAAGACAGGAAATACATTATACTATTAGCAGCGGTGACTCCTTTATCTCTCTGAGTAGTTAACGCACAAAAATTGTGCATAAAAAGTTTGGTTTAGAAATAAGGGTATATATACTCGTAGTAGTTTAAAAGATCCATGTTTAGTTCGAGAGGTCGTAAGTGCAACGTCGTAACATATGCGAATAATCTGTAAGCTACCACGACGTTGTACTTACGATTTGAGGTCTTCATATGAGTACAAGCCTCGCAAAGGAAGCGATATAGACAGGAGAGTGAGGGATGACAACAGACATAACGTTTATAAAATATGGAAGAAATAAAACCAGTATTCTTAACTGAAAGATTTAATACCCCCTCATTCCTTTAGACAACAGAGTGAAAACTGACAAGACATTGCACTTATAATATTATTTATATGACCAAAAATGACTCCAATATATACTCCGCCGGACGATTAGGTATTAGAATTCTCTAATTTATTTATATAACATAGCGAAAAGTGACAAGACATTAGATTTATGAAAAGGTGACGAAAAATAATTCCAAATTCTATCCTTTACCAGGCGATGGACTATTCTCTCTCTTTTATTTAGAGAACAGAGTGAGAGGTGGAAAGTAAATACACTCTTGTAAAAAGATGACAAAAATAAGTTCAATATTTTATCGAATCATTTTATTTTCTATTATTTATTTAGACAATACAGTGAGAAGTGACAAAACATTGCGCTCATTAACGTGACACAAATAAGTCCAATAATTATACTTTACCGAACGGTCCATTGTTCTCTCGTTGCCGGAAACCTTGCTGCTTCCGCAGCCCATGGTCTGGTTTGGTAAGGCAGGTAATTCCAACAGGGAAAAGCTTGTCCTATTACTGTTCATCCAGCTGAGACCTACTGTCTCCTCATGTAAGAACGCATCTAAGCTAATCGTAAACAGGTAGAAGTTGAGTTGAGCTGGTGTTAACTTTCAGCGTAAATACTATATTGTGGACGGGCCCCAAGAGTGACGACTGATAATTGTATGTGCTGCCACATACGAGACAGGGCGGGGAAACCTAGACTCCTGTCTCAGTCTGTCACATTATTAAACAAGTAGGAGAGGAGAATCGGCAAGGGAAGAAGAGAAGGGTATAACAAACTATACCATAATATATATTTTAACGGTGCTTTGCCTATTGAGATATATAATTATCTAGTAAATGTTCTGATTATGATTTATCCTTTTTTGCTGTTATAAAAAAGACACAACTGTATCATAGGTAAAACTGCTTTTATGCTCACGGTAACACTAGTGTACTTTCTTACTATAGTACTGGTCATTTGTTCTTCTGTTCTTAGTTCATGACTGCTTCATCATAACCATATTTCTCACCCACTCAATCACAAGAGAATCAACCACAGGCGGCGAGTATTGACGTACAAACATCATGCGCTGACTGAGAGAATGACCTTTCATACAATCTATAATGACAAAGTATAAATCCTTCGCACGTCAGCACCAACTAAAGTCCTTGGGGGTAGATCTAGACAAATGAAGAACTAATAATTTTCTCGAAGATCCAGTAATGAAGAAATAATCATTTTCCCGAAGATCCAGAACTGTTGATATCCACACTGTTCGCGCGAGAGACACGCTCTGACTATTGAAAAACTCTGAGACCAAGCTGTGATCATTGATTGGCCAGTGTGAGTTACCAGGCCTACCACCAAAGGTTGCCCGTTTACTGGCCAGAGAACTGTTAAATGTGCCAGCTTCGATAAAAGAGAACCATCGCATGCTTTCCGCGGGCGGCGCGCCTTTTCCTGTTTGTAGGGGAACTAAGTGACTAGACCCGCTTCTTTTCCTGCTTGTAGGGGAACTAAGTGACGAGATCCGCTTCTTTTCCTGCTTGTAGGGGAACTAAGTAAGTAGACTCGCTTCTTTTCCTGCTTGTAGGGAAACTAAGTGAGTAGACCCGCTTCTTTTCCTGTTGGTAGGGGAACTAAGCGAGTAGACCCGCTTCTTTTCCTACTTGTAGGGGAACGAAGAGAGTAGAGGCGCTTCTTTTCCTGCTTGTAGGGGAATTAAGTGATTAGACCCGCATCTTTTCCTGTTTGTAGGGGAACTAAGTGAGTAGAGCTGGTAGACCCTTCTTCTTTTCATGTTTGTAGGGGAACTAAATGATTAGACCCGCTTCTTTTCATGTTTGTAGGGGAACTAAGTGAGTAGATTCGCTTCTTTTCTTGTTTGTAGGGGAACTAAATGATTAGACCCGCTTCTTTTCATGTTTGTAGGGGAACTAAAAGAGTAGAGGCGCTTCTTTTCCTGCTTGTAGGGGAACTAAGTGATTAGACCCGCTTCTTTTCATGTTTGTAGGGGAACTAAGTGAGTAGATTCGCTTCTTTTCCTGTTTGTAGGGGAATTAAGTGATTAGACCCGCTTCTTTTCCTGTTGGTAGGGGAACTAAGTGAGTAGACCCGCTTCTTTTCCTACTTGTAGGGGAACGAAGAGAGTAGAGGCGCTTCTTTTCCTGCTTGTAGGGGAATTAAGTGATTAGACCCGCATCTTTTCCTGTTTGTAGGGGAACTAAGTGAGTAGATTCGCTTCTTTTCCTGTTTGTAGGGGAACTAAGTGAGTAGATTCGCTTCTTTTCCTGTTTGTAGGGGAACTAAGTGAGTAGACCCGCTTCTTTTCCTGCTTGTAGGGGAACTAAGTGATTAGACCCGCTTCTTTTCCTGTTTGTAGGGGAACTAAGTGAGTAGATTCGCTTCTTTTCCTGCGTGTAGGGAGACAAAGTGAGTAGAACTGGAACAAAAAGGCCATGGTTTTACCAGAGACTAGAGATTAATTGAGACGTTTCACTAAAAGAGCCCACAGAGCTTTAGATACGGGGGCTAGCGTGATACGTGCTCACTCTATTTTTTTTAATATACGTAACTAAAACGGTTCGCCACGCCAATTTCCGACAGTTTTTACTGAATTTTAAATTTGGAGAATATCGCTTTCATCATCCCAACACATAATACGCAAAATCCTGGTCCGCAAAAATTGTTATACTGGTCTCCAAAAAAGCATTGTACTGGACTGTTCTAAAAAGTGATGTATGTGCCGCAGTGTGTCCTTATGAAAACAGTAGATGTGAAATCCAGTAGAGCTGGACATTCTTTCGTTCACGGTTACAACGAGAGTTACGGGGACAGTATAGTTTTATCGGTTTATTTCAGTATAACCACTCGCGCTTAAACAATATGGGTGATTTTCTCATTTCTTAAACTTGACATTCGTTTTCCCTATGGGAGAGTTTGTTTATTTGTTTGTTTTTGTTTTTGTTTGTTGTTGGTTTTTTTTTTTTTTTGGTCTTTTTAGGGGGAGGGGGGCGGGTTGGGAGGGGCCTCAGCAGTTTCTTAACGAACTTAAATATATTTTACAATGTCACTTTGTTTTTTGTTTTGTTTTATTTAAGTCTATTGTCAAGCATTAGTTTATCTGATGGACGGACCCCAAAACCAACGCTAGTCATACCAGTATTTTCTTTTGAGACTATCAGAGTGTAGCCTACATATTAAAAAAAAACAACCCAACCAGTACACTTCACAATCATTATTGAAACCCCCCCAAAAAACAACATGAATGCGTCCCGATTTTGTGTGTCTCAATTTTAAATAACCACAAGAAGTTCAGACATTGTAAGAAATAAGTGTAGTTAATTGTGAGGAAACCAGGGTGAATCAGACAAAAGTAGCTGATATTAGTTTTAATTTAAAGCCTTTCAAGCCAGAAAAATACGTTATTTTTACTTTTTTTTTTTCACTTTTGAATAAAGAAAATTACCGATAGATCTAGAAAAGATCGCTTCATAATTCTTAATCTCTAAAAGTGAAATTTATGATTCTTAAAACACTGTAAGATAACTAATAAAAATCCAAATTCCGACTTGTGCCTGATTCATCCTGGTTTTCTCGCAATTTAGTCTTGATCATACCAGCAGTATCGTCAGCTAAAATCATCTACCTTTCACTAATAAAGCTAACAACATGGACTGGCGGTACTGCCGTACTGCTGGTATACAGGTCTATTGTACAGAGCTATGTGTGTGCCATAACGCTTTGGACTATCAGTCTTGCAATTATAGACGTCGATGGGTTTACTCGACTGCGGACTTGATGGAAATTGCGTCATTAAGTTATTAACATTTGACTAATTGTTGCCTGGTGGACGCTCACTCAAGCCTTCAACCTGGAGACAGCGAACCAACAAGCCTCTCTAATTCACTCAAACCAGAAATGCTCAATCGATCCATCAGGCTCACCCGCGTCACATTCAATGTACCCAAAGTTGGAAGTGACTGTGCTATACTTCCTATCGTGATAGCATTGACTTTAGATATTAGCGAGATAGTGTACGAAAGGAGGGAGAGGCTGCGTGAAGCGTGATAAGGGTGTGTCCGTCGGGCATTACGGCGGTTGGAGGCCCAGCTGAGCGTTTTGTGTTTTTTAAATAGGGATTAAAGGATTAAACAAGGAGCTTTTACTTCAATCATCCGTTTAAAAATGGATTTTAATTACTTTTTGTCAAATCAACTATTTCTTGTCAACATTTATTAACACAGTTACCCTTAATAATTTAAAGCCGCATGACGAGTAAATTAGAAATAAAAACTAAGTAATAATTGAACAAAATAATTTGTAAAAAATGAGGGAAGTACATAATTATACCGCTTAATAGTTATTGGAAAAAAACTTGCCATAGTCTCTGTTGGTTGTATTTTTTTCTGATAGAACTGTTGGCATTCCTGCTTTCCATGTACGCCATGTTTCTGGTACATTGCAGTAATCAAATGAGGCAGTCAAATATTCTCAAGGAGGTTCGTTACCTGTCACAAGAACTGCAAGGGCACAATTTACTTACAAAATTACTTTCTTTTCGGTGGTTCGCTTTTGCTTTTCCCTAATGATGTTGTATCGCACTTCTGACGAGTAAGTTCAGACAAGGAGGAGCCCAATACTCACACATACAAAAAATTCTTTCTGCAATTTTTATAAAAATCTTATCAACTTGTTGTAGGGACATCTCAAACTTCCAACGGAATTGGCAACAAAATTTCTTGAAGCTTCAACTACAACTTGAGAAGTGAAATAGAAAGTTGTGGTCTGGATGGTAAGCTGCACCTTGGTGAAAGTTTTGCAAATTATGAATATTGAAAAGAGTGGAGATAGCACAATAATGCTGTTTTACTGCAGGATTCATGAAAGTGCCCAGCGTACACTACATTGCTTCTATTAATTCTTTAAGTGTCTTCTGAAAATCGACCCTCCTTACATTGACAATCCTTTTTTTACACCTTATAAGAAATAATATAATTGTTTTTTTTTTAATCAAAGTAAAAAAGAATGAATTCTAGTCCAAACCGTGCAAATGAAAATGGGACCAAACTAGCGTAGGAAATAGATGGCAAATCTAACAGAATGCCCACGGCTCGTCTTTAACCATACTTTGATTGGGAAGATCGCAGATAGTCTGTTGTACATCTTTAAAATATTTATATCAGTTATTACGTAACTTCATAAAACAATGCGAAGTTTGAATGAGCATCTATTGTTCCAAATAATACTGTTTATGCAAGTTGAGTTGAGTAGGTTTAACGCTAAACGTCAGCACCATATAAACTATATAGTGGACGAACACCAAGACGGACGTGTGACAATTTTAAGTGCTGCAACACATGAGATAGGACGGGGATACTATGGCTCCTGTCTCATCAGCTCACATTATACCGACACCGACCCAAGCAGATACAAGGGGACGAAATCAAACAAATAAATCTGCCGATCGTGGCATTCGAACCATGAATGTCTGGATCTGGAGACCAACGCTCTACCACTAGAGCCAGTTAACTCCCCACCCCTGTTCGTGAAAATACCATGTTTTGCATTGGTGTTTTTTGTTGTTTTTTTGCGGAGGAGGGGGTGTCTTTTTTTCTTACTTAGAATAATTATGAGAGAGTTGGTAACAGTGTTTTAATTATTATTTTGCCCTTGAAGCCCAATATAGCCCTGTTTAAATATCTAGATCTAGATCTATATCAAGAAGAACACTCCTTAAAAAAACACAAAAAAACAAACAAACACGAATATCAATTTTCTCTGATGGTTTCATTACAATCATGTTTCAAGTAGGAAAGAAAAGAAAAACAGATCGGATCTTCATTACAAATAATGTCAGAGCACCACATGAAATATAGTGTTTTGCAAGTTTTCTCTGTTGTGATTGTAACAGTGTCGCAAACAAAAAGAAACAGAACGAACAAAAACATGCCCTGTAGCGCTGCAGGGAATAATTAATGCAAAGCCTGAAGCGCCAAGGTCTTGCGGAATTTCATCGGCTTAATTGGGCAGACAGCTGGTCGATCTGCGCGCATTGTCTCTCTATAGAGCATCTCAGGCCAAACTCTATGAGCAGAAGACAACTACAACAAGAAAGATGATAACAACAACAACAATAACATTAACAACATTGACGACAATAGCAACAACGTATTCATCAACAAAGACAATAATAACAACAACAACAACAACAACAACAACAACAACAACAACAACAACAACAACAACAACAACAACAAACAACAACAACAACAACAACAACAGCAACGGGAACGAAGACAAAAAACAACAACATAATCATCACACCACCACCAACAACAACAACGAAAACAACAACCACAGCAACAACTTTATCATCAACAACTAAAACAAGACAAAAAACAACCGCAACATTATTGGTACCATGTATGCATTTTTAATTTTTGTATCAAAATCTTATTTTATATCTAACTTTGCGAATCTAATATTTCTAAATATCTTTCCAAGTCAAGACGGACAGTCAAAATATACAAGTATCTCCATTCACCGATTTTTAGTAACGAAAGTCAGTTTAAGTCACCACGGATTCTTTACCCTAAGCAAATCGTGGGTTTCTGTGTGGAGCTTTATGAAAACCTTTCTTGGGCGAATACGAGACATTCGCCGAGAGTATTCCATTTACCATTCTCGGGATTCAAATATTACATTTAGCATTCTCGGGATTCAGGTATTCCATTTACCGTTCTCGGGATTCAAGTATTCCATTTACCGTTCTTGGGATTCAAATATTCCATTTACCGTTCTCGGATTCAAGTATTCCACTTACCGTTCTCGGGATTGAAATATTCCATTTACCGTTTTCTGGATTCAAGTATTCCATTTACCGTTCTAGGGATTCAAGTATTCCATTTAGCGCTGTCGGGATTCAAGTATTCCATTTATCGTTCTAGGGATTCAAGTATTCCATTTAACATTCTCTGGATTCAAATATTCCATTTACCGTTCTTGGGATTCAAGTACTCCATTTACCGCTGTTGGGATTCAAGTATGCCATTTACCGTTCTAGGGATTCAAGTATTCCGTTTACCGTTCTCGGGATTCAAATATTCTATTTACCGTTCTCGGGATTCAAGTATGCCATTTGCCGTTCTCGGCATTCAAGTAACCAATTTACCGTTATTGGGATTCGAGTATTCCATTTACCGTTCCTGGGATTCAGGGTGTAGTGTTACAGTCGTCAATGGATCTGTATAATAACAGTTATTGTTTTATGAAAATTCTCTAAAAACAGGTATGACAGTATGGTTTGGCATTTTTTTTTATTTGACTTTATCATTCAATCTTGGATTTGCCAAGGAAGACCAATCAGTAGGGTAAACACGCGACGACCGGAACGAGGATCAAACCTACAACCACCCCTTCCTCTTCCCTTTCTCCTTATCCAGCGCGCCACTATTATACAACGACATGAATCTACACTGTAACAGACTTAAATGGAAAAAATGGTAGTTATAGTTTATAAAACCCCACGTTACCTAACTATGTTTATCAGTTATTTGAGTGAAGGTTGAAGTGATTTTGTTTTTGGCCTTGAGCAAAGTGATTTCTTTTCACATGCTTTGGTGTGAAGCTCGGGTATATCACGGAATCTGTTAATAGCTAATTACAGGTAATATTGCTTTGTTTTTTTACCCTTTGCAGTACCGTGTCCCTTAGTGTTCTTGAACTAAAGCACAGTGTTCCTAACTATCAACGTTACACAATGTATTACCACGACATGGAGCTGATAGGTTATCTCTGTATGTCTTCAAGTATTTCTTTACTAGTTGTCACATCTTTACACAATTATGTGTTGCTGCTGTTGTTGTTGTTGTTGTTGTTGTTGTTGTTGTTGTTGTTGTTGTTGTTGTTGTTGTTGTTGTTGTTGTTGTTGTTGTTGTTGTTGTTGTTGTTGTTGTTGTTGTTG
>RQTK01000019.1:967875-1018598 GCA_003991915.1 Elysia chlorotica | reverse complement strand
GAAGAAGAAGAAGAAGAAGAAGAAGAAGAAGAAGAAGAAGAAGAAGAAGAAGAAGAAGAAGAAGAAGAAGAAGAAGAAGAAGAAGAAGAAGAAGAAGAAGAAGAAGAAGAAGAAGAAGAAGAAGAAGAAGAAGAAGAAGCTATTTGAATATCAAGTTGGCCTGAGAGAAATAATACATTATTACAAATAGATAAGTTTAACTACGAAGGACAGAAAATAATTCTTTGTACCTTTGAAGTCTACATTGTAAGGTTCTTGGGCTCTCTGAGTCCTCGGAGAAGCTTAATTGACCGTAGAGAGGGGATGGTTTTCAATGAAAAGCAATTTTACTTTGACATTTGCATAAATATAGCATAGGCCTACGCACATGGGGGAAGATCCTCTGGGTCTATAAATCATAGAGAGGTGTTGGTTAAGCTAAGTATTCTTCGATAGGCGGGGTTGGTTGGTGCTAGCGCTGGGCTTGTATTCTGGAGGCTCGCGAATTTCGGTGCACTCCCTTTACAGCTGATTGGATCGGTGTCAGGCACCAACACCCAGGTAACTCGCTCCGCAGTTCCGGAGTTATTACAGTCTTCTTTGCGACATAGGGGATCTTAAATAAGATAATTGGACACAAAGATTAAGAGAAAAGTAATATGGTGCATATAGTAGAGCGTCGGTCTCCAAATCGGGAGGTCCGCGCTTTAAAACTCACAAGCGGTGAAAATTGAGTTATCCGATATCGTTCCCTTCTAGTTAGTTCGGTGCACTATAACGTGATCGGCTATGACAGAAATTCAGGTTCCCCTGCACTGTCTATGTGTGGCAGCTATTATGCCTAATATTGTCAGACATTAATCTTGGGACCCGTTCATAATAAAGCCGATACGGTGTTGACGTTGGGCATTAAGTAACCGATTTAACGTAACTGCAAGACAAAGATAAAGCGGGGGTCTGAGCACTTGTATTCCAGCTTCTCAGACATGCACTTAAAACATCACGATCAGCTGTAGCGAGGCAGTCTGATCTGGATTCGAACCAAGTAGGGGGCTTACCCCCCGAGTAGAAGTCGCGCTCTCTTAGCAACTTCTAATTTCATGTGAACTTAGTTAAACAGAAAAGAACTAGAAGTACCCACAGGAAATAACTCCTAATCACATGTGTCTATTAAGAGACATCTGTGCACCCTATAAAATTGTTGATGCGCCGTTATTTGACTTTAACAGCAGCGCAGATAAAACAATTATAACGTAACCGTTCCAGGACAGGGTAACCTTGCGCTACCTGACACGGAGCACGGACCTAACGGTGTGTAGAAAACTAGAAACGGGCCAAGGTCAGGGGCAGGCATTGGCCTTTACCAGGGCTTAGCTTTAAGCATCTTTTCTCGTTTTTCCTCTCGTTTGGTGTTACTAATGTAAATACAAAATTTTCACCAGAATTAAACCTATTTGTTAAGGTATTGATATTTAAAGTATAAACTAAATCGTCTGTAAAAAACAAACAAACGTAGATCTGTCTGATTTATGTACACATAGCGAGTCAACCGGCACATTAATTCCTAAGTGTTGGGCCAGGAAACAAATAGACCTAGTGTAAAAACAAAACAAAAAGCTTGGTGCGTTCCAGTGTTGTACTGTGTACGTGCGGCTCAGCTGATAACAGCTGTCTGTGTGTTGGGCTCTTCACTTTCTCTCAGTTTTTGACGGTTGACGACTTGACGTACCAACGGCGACAGGATTGAAATATTCTAGATCTAGTTGCAGGCAGTAAAGGTAAGTTAGGACATACGTGATTGTTTATAAATAAAAACTATTAATATAAATCTAGATCTAACCCTTTATAAATATTACAGAAATCTATATTACCGTATGATATAATTGCAACATTGAGATAATGACACTTAGTGCGCTTTTTTCTAGCGTCAGACTCTGAAACCTACATTGTGTGTGATAAATAACAATTGATGTGCTTTTAGATTTTAGGGACGGGGGGGGGGGGGGGGGGGGACGGGGCCATTCGGGGGGTAAACTGGCGCAATCGGCAGAGTGTTGATCATCCAATCCGGAAGTCCGCCGGGTCGAAACCCACAAACAGAAAATAAAATCATGTTGCTGGATTTCGCCACCACCACCTCCCTGTTGGTTGGGTCGAAGCTAGTGTAATGTGATCGGCTTGGACAGGAATCATAGTAGGCCTACATGTATTACTGTACTGTCTCGTATGTGAAAGCCCGTAAAACTGTCAGGCGTTTGTCTTGGGACCCATCGCCCGTAAAACTGTTAGGCATTGGTCTTGAGACCCATCGCATGTAAAACTGTTAGGCGTTTGTCTTGGGACCCATCGCCGTATAAAACTCACTCCTGGGAATCCATGAGACGTATCAATAAGGGGGAGCTTCCCTCCTACAAATAATCTTTAGATTGAGCAGATGCTTTTTCACTATTACAACCGAGACCACTCGTTATAAGACATATTACACAAATCAATACTTATTATCTTATCTTCATAATTATATGAATCAATATTAATATCCTGTAAACCCTAGAAGGCCTATCGGTGTAGAATTAGATATGGCTATTGATGCACAAGACACAAAACCGTTTCATATACCGACAAGATACGAGTTTTCCTACTCTCTTTGTTTGGAAAACATACCATTGTGTGGACCTGATGCGCTGTTCACGCTAGTAAAGTAGTATTATACTATTATCTGTATCCACAGCTGCACTCGGCATGCCTACAAGCGTAGAGATCGTGCCTATAGAATTTGAGATAAAAGAGAAGGGATGATAGAAAATCGAAATGGGCTTACTTATACATTGCAGCTGAGCACATTAGCTCATGGCCCACTTGTTGAAAGCAATTTAATAATGCTTTTGACCTCAATTTTCGATTTATCAAACTTCGATTTACTCGTCCCTCACTGTGTGTGTGTGTGTGAGTGTATGTGTGTGTGCAGCCCATTCAACACGGACTTACTATAATGTAGTAACCTACTACATAATAATAATTTATTATCTTGCCTCCATTAGATTATACCGTACATAAACTTCTACCGTGTCATCAATAATTATTGTTGAATCAAATCCAAGCCTCACTAGATCCTCCCAACTTCCAATCTTCAGGTAAGTACAAATGTACTGTAGTAGGCCTACTCTAAGTAAATAATATGTTACTTTTTTTGTAGGGCAGTATGTGCTTGGTTCGTAACACTAAGATTGTATAACTTTTGTGGTTCAGGTATGTCCCCTTCTGTAATTTGAATCCTCTTAATTCGAAGTTTAGATCCAATTTTGTGGTTCAGGTATGTCCCCTTCTGTAATTTGAATCCTCTTAATTCGAAGTTTAGATCAAATCCCAAGCAATTCGAATTATGAGGTTTCTACTGTATAGCCAACTTTGGGCAACAACTGCATGCAGTGAATATGTCTATAGCCAAATTCTGACAAAAAACTCCATACCGTACAGTGAATAGTTCTATAGCTAAATTTGGACAAAAACTCCATACAGTGAATAGGTCTATAGCTAAATTCTGACAAAAAAAACTCCATACAGTGAATAGGTCTATAGCCAAATTCACAAAAAAAAACAACCATACAGTGAATAGGTATATAGCTAAATTTGGACGGTACGGCACCTAGCATTATTACAGGAACAATGTTAGGCACTCCCGAATTTAACACAACCAACACAACTAGAGGTTTATTGCGTTACAAATGTATTATTTCCTTTTGTTTCGATCCTTAAGTTTTATTTTTAAATTTTATTATTCCATAATCAAACCGATTACTACCATGTTTCTGCTTCATATATTGCTCCACTTCCACTACTTTTGATTCACTCCATATCAAGCCATTCTAAAAACACGTTATCAGTTTATATAACTTCGCACAGTTTTTTGTGTTGTTCGGAATTTATTATTTCATAATCAAACCATAACTGCCGCATATTTTTACTTCATTATTTCTCCACCTTCACTACTTTTGATTCACTCCATATTTTTATTCTAAAAACACGTTATCGGTTTACATAACTTCGCACCGGTTTTTTCTTTTTTTTGTTGTTGTTGTTGTTGTTTTTTTTAAATCATGTCACATTGTTTGTCCTTCATTTCATAAAAATAGTGCTTTGATGAAAGCAGAAGTCTTTCTCGATCGAGACTTTAAAAAATGTCGTGAGAAAATGTTTTTTTACGAGATCTTAGACATGCACACTGCAAAGTATCCACATTAAAAAAAAAAAGTTATTGTTAAAGCTACATTCAAAAAGTCCATAGCATGTAAACAAAATTAACTGTATGTGTGCGTGTGTATGTCTCAATGTTGTTTTAACCCAGGACAAATTAATTTAGAAGCAAGAACCAATAACAAACAGAACATCACGACCTTGTCTGCCCATTCTAATCTGGATGCTCGACGAAAACATGTTAAGCTGGGATTTGTTGGAAAAACAACGGGAACAAAACAAAACAAAACAAAATCAACACATTGGTGTCTCAGGCTGAAAGTACTAAAGTGATGCTCTCAACTCAAAACTAATTAAAAAAAAAAGATAATATAGGCCTGAAAACTTAGAAGCATTAAAGGGCTTCTAGCCTCTTCGCAAACAAACTCTCATCATCATCATCATCATCATCATCATCATCATCATCATCATCATCATCATCATCATCATCATCATCATCATCATCATCATCATCATCATCATCATCATCATCATCATCATCATCATCATCATCATCATCATCATCATCCTCATCATCATTATCATAATCTTCATCACTATCATAACAATAAAAACAAAACAGCATTTAATGGTTTTGAAGGTAGTTATGATAATGATGCTGATTATGATGGTAATGATGGTGATGGTGGTGATTTTATTATCACGAAGATAATTGCGACATTGCTAAGTCTCTGTGCGGCATTTGAACTTGGGTCTTGAAATGTATAAGGCGCGTGACAGAACTTTTAACGTTTTTGTCCGATGACGCATGCCATCAAGACAAAAAGCTTGTCGACAGCCGGCTCAGGAAACTGCCTTGTCAGGGCCAGATTGAAGAGTCAGATGGCGCTTGGATGTAATTAGATAGGGATGGATAGAGATCGGGCTAGGGGAGAGAGTGAGGGATAGAAGGAGACTGTTAATGTAGATAGACAGACAGAAGGGCAAACAGAAGAGCAAACAACACAAATAGACAGGGATTCAGGGGGACAGAGCTGAGACAGACAGACAGACAGACAGAAAGAGACAGAACTAGGGACAGAGAGGTCCATATCTCCAACAACAATGCACCCTTCATTTCGCTCTTCTTTTTCTCTCTATCTCTGTCTGTCTGCCTGTCTGTCTGTCTGTCTCCCCCCCCTCTCTCTCTTTCTCTCTCTCTTTCTCTGTATGTCTGTCTGTCTGTCTGTCTCTCTCTCTCTCTCTCTCTCTCTCTCTCTCTCTCTCTCTCTCTCTCTCTCTCTCTCTCTCTCTCTCTCTCTCTCTCTCTCTCTGTCTTTGTATCTGTCTCGGTCTGTCTCTTTCTTTCTCCCATGTTTTGATATTGGGGCACATTTTTTTGTTGTTGTTGTTGTTAAAAATTGGAACTCTTGTATCTTTTTTCAACCAAGTGTCAACAGCAAGCTGTCTCCTGGAACGCTAACGAACTCAAAAGCAAACTAATTAAATGAATCATAAGTGTGTTCTTCAAACCTCTTGAATCCCATCTGAACTCAGCGAGCTGTTTATCATTTTCCCAAGCCTTATTAATGAACACTCATTCTAAACTTAATGGTTTTTAACATAACTTTTTGTATATTAGTAAATCTACAATTTACAAAAAAGTTAAAAATCAAATAGCTCAAAATGAATAATAAAAAGAACAACAACAACAGCAGCAGCAACAACCTACAGAGCAGCGTAATTGTAAAGCATGACGATAAGATAAAATAAGATAAACTTTAATTGGTCCTCACGGGAAATTTATTCTTGATAAACAGTTCATTGGTCAAACTGTGCCTAAGCACACATTAATAGTCTCCTCTCATGAAAAAACTATAGATAAATTTTAAAAAAGATTAATTAAAATTATATGGTTTCGGTCGAAAAATCAAATAAATAAATGTTTTGATTAAACCGCAGGCATTCGTGTATGTTTTAAAATGTCCCCCTTCAACAATCATTATCATCGTGTTGGCTTACAGGCAGTGCCTGACGTATAAAAATTGAAGAGATGTGGCGAGAGAATGCAGCCTTGTCTTACCCCGCCTATAGTGAATGCAATTTCATTTAAAATTATTCCACTTGGTTTAAAGATATGGATCGTGTTCAACAGGCTGAAACCTTATAATTATATCATTTTCTAGTAATTGTGTTCCGTTTGCATGCTTCATATTCTCCTGAATTAATTACCCTCATCATCATCATCCGGGTGCCGTCTCCTTGCGAAGGTTGGCTGCAATGGCCCTCCATTGACATCTGTCCTGCGCAAGTCGTTGGCACTGCACCAGCGAGTAGCACGTCCATTCTGCGATGTTGTCATTCCATTTCGTTCTGGGGCGTCCCCGGCCTCTGCTGCCCTCCACTTCGCCGTTATAGAGATCTCTTATCACACTTTCATGACGCATGAGGTGTCCATAATATTGCAGCTTCCTATCTCTAATACACTGCCCTATTTCTCTTCTTATGTTCAATTTTTGTAACACTTCGTAGTTGGTCAATTTTTGTCGCCATGATATCTTCCCTATTCTCCTAAATGCATACATTTCGAAAGCTTCTATTTCTACTTGTGGTATTATTGTAGGCAAAACACGTGTAAAAATTAGATTTTTGGACGTACAGCAAAATGCTTAATTTTGTTGAGAGCAGGATTGCATTAGGAAATCAACTGTTCTGTGCTGGTGGGACGGGTCTATTTTTAGCTTACCATTTACTGGTCTTCACGGCACCGATTCCAGCATTGATTGGCGGATGATTTGACTGTTTTTCCACCTTTGAAATCTTCTGAAACCACCACCACTATGACTACTACTACTACTACTACTACTACTACTACTACTACTACTACTACTACTACTACTACTACTACTACTACTACTACTACTACTACTACTACTACTACTACTATTCCTATTACTTGCGCACATGCATCTACTGTTAGGTCCTTAGCAACTGAGTAGGTGTACTATTTAGTGTTGTGCTCTTGATTAATTTTTGGATACTGTTACTGCTACTGCTACTACTACTACTACTACTACTACTACTACTACTACTACTACTACTACTACTACTACTACTACTAGGTGTAAGTGGCACACTATTCTGTTTGCTAGAAGTGACAATATAATATTATATAGTTAGTTTATCGTTGTGGTTGTGAATCATTTTTTGCCATGATAATAACAACAATGTCTAGTGCTATCTTTGAGTGGCAAGGCGATTCGGTGTCGAAGCATCAAAAAGTTGAAGGTTTTAATCCCATAAAGCGCAATCACTGTTCGACCATTGTTCATTGAAAGCCTACTATATCTACTTCCCACTATGGAAAAAGTACTAGAGCATAGGCAGATAATGGAAAAAACAAATAGCAGACCACTTAAGCCTAATAGCTTTTTAGATCATCTGCACGACAGCGGAGAAACACTAACAGTTATTAAAAGGGTCTGAAGTCTAGAGTACATTATTGGAATGGAGATAATTGTTTATTCATTCCCTTTTATTTTCTTAAAAATTAAATCAAAATTGACAGTCGGCTTGAACTAAAGGAAAATTAAATAATTGGCTACAAATTAGGCCTACAACCTGCGCTCACGTTTTGCCTCGATTTTCCTTTTTTCGCAAATACTGTACTACCAAGTAGACAGGGCTGACTGTTATTGACTAGGGGTCGCAAGTACAAGGCCTTGATAGCTTACAAAATGTCGTAAGCCTTTTTGTTCTTATTAAGACGCGTCATAAGCTTACTGCAACCTTGCACTTACAGTCTCTAGGATCTGACTTTGTATTTTTCTGCATGGAAGCATTGAGAACTCTGACATTTTTTCCAGAAAAGCCACCATTTCACTATGCGCGCGCTCGCCGTTAGATGGCGCTGTGGTTCTTTACTTAAAAAAAAAACCCAACCCAAATCAAGCCTTCAACTGTACATTACCCGCCCTATCAAATTGGTCTTGTGGTTATACCAGAGACAATAGATTTAGTTAGACGTTTCACAAAAACAGCTCACAGTGCTTTTTATACGGAGAGCTAGCGTGACGCGTGCTTACTCTTTTTATACGTTTAAAGAAGGAAGCAACCGCTTTAATTATTTTGAGACATATACGCAAAATCCTTGTCGTAAAACCTTTCATTATTTCACACTCTCTGATCATACTATCTTACATAAACAAATCGATCAAAATCATCTTTGATCGGAGAAAACAAAACTCTCTCCTACTTCGGGTCCGGGGGGGGGGGGGGGTTGGTCGATGTCATTGTCATGTATAACGTGACTGGCTGAGGCAGGAGCTCTGGTATCCTTGCACTGTGTTTGTGACAGGTAAAAGAATCAAACGTTAGTTTTGGGATTGGTCTACGATATAGCCTAGCTGGACGTTAAGAAACAAGCCAACCAACCAACAAACGTAGGACAAGATTGATGCACTGGGTCCTTAGAATTCAGATATCCTTACCTTTTGGTAATTCCCATGTACAGGCTGAGATTTTCGCGTCTTTATAGTGAATTGAAGTTTACCAAGAGTTGTGTGACTTATTTACTGCTGAGACAGTTACGCTTTTTCTTAGAACCGCGGTTCTCGGTTTCTCCCCTTGGTTCAACCGTTCGAACCGGCTCGCAACCGGCTACGATCATTGTTATTGCTCGCAGATGATTAGTAATGAAGGACGCCAACAGGAAAAAAAAATTACCCTAGAGAAAAATGGGACTATGACGTTTGTGTTTTTTGCGTATTCACAAATCCTATTAGTGATGCGGGTCCACCACATAGTTAGGATAAATGAGTTGTAATTTAGGTTCAAGTAAGCTAATCAAACAAGAGCATCGGTAAACAACGGCTAATGATGCGGCTTATTCTAGGCTTGAATCAAGAACATAAAATGCGCAAACGGTGGGTTTTTTTTTAGACTTACCATTAACTGACACTATGATGTTTCAGAGTGTTGAGCATCTCCTATGTCTTCCAACAAAGTGGATTAAGTCTGTGAAATGCCATTCTTAATTGATTAATGGAATTCAGATTACAGAGATTGTTGATCAAGTTTCATCATCAGAAAACTGTTGAAACTACAGCTAAAAGAGATGCCTCCCTTTTATGTGGTTGAAACTTTAGACATGAAAAAATGCTATGAAACATGGGGAATGCCAACATTATCACATTGCATTATATGAAGTGGGGCAAGAGAGATTGATCAACTATCGAGGTATAATCTACCCTGAGTATTAGTGGGAAAGCGTTCTCCAGAATCATACTGAGGCGTCTTCAAAACAAGAGTTGATGAATCGTGTTCCACCAGAGAGCCAGTGCGGTTTTCGATCTAAGTGCTCTACATTAGATATAATATTTTTCTACGTCAACTACAAAAGTAATGTCGTGACAAGGTCTGCCGCCGCACATTTCATTATTTTGTGAACCTACAAAGGCATTTAGCACGATCTGCCTCCCAACACAATCAGCTCATAATGTTATTTTATGAAGCTATGAAAGCAACTGTTCAGTTCGACGTCTCAATATCAGACAGCATTGGCATCAAAAGTGGGGTCACACATAGATGTGTCTCAGCATCAACTTTATCAATCATAATACTTCGAACAAAAGTAATTTGGCAAAATGCATTGAAGGTGCGGCACTTGTGGTTCACAGTGAGGCCACTCTATACAATATGATGGAGCATCTTTCATGGGCATAATTATAAAAAGTTATCACCGATAATAAACGTTACAAAAACTGTCGTGCTGTCGCAAGGTAATATACTCCAACCGAGTATCAAATTAGACTCAAAGCCACTGGAATCAGCGTTAGCACCATTCATTGTCATTACGGTATTAGCTCAAAGCTTATCTGACCGGAGAATGGAGGTAGGCTATATTTAGATCTAAAAGCTAAATCAAGTATCGTGCAATTTACCTTGAGCTCGAGACGGTGTTAAAATCATGCGTTATGAGATTTATTTCTTTGGGGAAAATGTCGCCTAATCCTTTTTCACCCACCCCTTAAGGAGCAGTGTCATTAAAATGATTGACTGTGGTGTTATTGTTAAATCTTTAAAAGAAAATCAGGCTTACCTTAAAAAACAAAACAAAAAAAAAAACAACTAAATTAATAGTATGCAAATAAAAGAAAACAGTTTTGGATCAATTTTGTTATTCAGAGAACCACGGAATCGTGTGTGCTTTTTTTTAAGTAAAAAAAAAAAAATTAAAAACAATCTAACAAACGCAAAAACGAGAAAACATTAATTCAACTTCTGAAAAACATTTTGGTGATTATTGTTTCTTACAAGTTTCCAAGAAAATCACTTTTGACTTTTAGCACACCGCGAATTTCCGTTCTATCTAGAGCCCCAGGTAGGACCTACAAAGTCGCGACGTTCCGTGAGTCTTCTTATTCGCATATTCTTATAAAGAGTTGTATATAGCACAATCTTATACTTACGGCTCTAGCTCACTTCACGTTTCTCTTATCCCTTAACTTAGATGACCCATGAGGCACCAAGGATGATCGGACATCCACTTTTCTCCATCTTTCTCTGTTTTCATCCTTTAGGTCCTAGCAAGTTGCCGTTAAATAAACATTTCTATGAATCAAAACCACTGTCTAAGTAATGGAAAATCCCATAATGGGAGCAGTGCTACACAGTGTAGTCTTACTAGTCATAATGAAAGTTTTTAACTTTCTCAAAATCACAAAAGCTTTGCAGAAAGCTATTTGTTGTTTACGAATTCACATATAGATCTATCTATGATTTTGAATCTGTGCGTTAATCGCATGCATTGTTTGAACCAACAATTCGAACTTCACCAGATATCCGAACGAGCACCTCTCCATTAGACATGCGGATTCTTATCGTGGGAGCCACCGGGCCTACTGGTCAAGAAGTGGTCAGGCAAGCTCTGGACTATGGTCACAACGTGAAGGTGCTGGCAAGGAACCCTGACAAGTTGAACGTGCCTCAACCAAGCCCGAATCTCGAGGTAGACCTAGATCAATGTTTGATAATTTGTGTGTATGATAAATAATTATAGCCTAGCGATATACAGAATTTGTAGGGCACAAAAATATAAGAATAGGTATAGTGCAGCTCTAGACTATAGTATATACCGGTACAAAACAATACAAAACACGTAAGCTTTCAGCCTTAAGTCTTCATTGAACACAAAAAACGACACAACTGCAAGTAAAAATGAATGAAAAAAAATGTACATGTACATACAAACTATGAGTGCCTATTTTTACACTTTTGGTGCCTTGCAATTATTTGTTTACCAAGCTATACTGAAACAGTAATATTCCTAGATCTAAAAAGTAGCCTAGTACAAAGAGGAACCGGCTAAGTTAAATTTAGAAAATCTGTTATAAGTTGTGCCTGATACCTACACACTTACACACGTACAATTATACCTACAGGTACTGTACTATTAGGACCAACCCGCTTAGATTCGAACATAGAATAATAATGATAAAAGGAACTAAAGAAACAATGATAAAAGGTAAAGCAACCCCTTATTAGTTTAATGTGCTCTATAATTATCTCTCCAAGAACCACATACAGAGAAGGTGATGATTAGAAAGGACTATTTTTCAAAGAGTATAACTGTGTTGTTTTACTAATATTACATTATTTTTTTCAGGGGGAAATGGGTTGAAAATGTTTTCTTTCTTTCATAAACGTCCGTTTATTCCTGTGTGAAATCCAGGTAATCCACGGAGATGTGTTCAAACTGGAGGATGTGAAGGGCGCCTTGACCGGATGTGACGCCATTCTATCTGCTCTTGGCGGGAAGCCGGGGCTGTTTACAGCTTGTGATGTTTACTCAAAAAGCTATGACGTCATTTTAAAGGCCATGAAAGAACTGTCAGTCAACCGATTTATTACTGTCACCTCATGGGGAACTCAAGGTGGGCTGTCAAGATCTTACTTTGTGACTAAAGCCTTTGATCGCTTACATATTATTAAAATATACATGATAAAAAAGAACCACAATGTTGATTAAAAAACTAGATCATACATGGAAACTCCTATAAAAACAAGTACATATAACATGCATGTAACAATCAATAATATTTATTTTGGGTGCCCCTGGATCTCACAAGACACGTGTTTTTGGATTCGTGCACTGCTTCATAACATGGGCTTTGGAATTATCAAAGTCAAGCCCATGGATCTATGCAGTCACATTTTTAATAACATCTGTATCTTTCTGTGCACAGATTGAGAAGAAGAAAAAAAACGACGAGGATAATTGAAAGAGTGAAGGAATGTTTAGATAAGATAAGGACATAAGAAAGAGACATAGACAAATACATTAGGGAAAAAATTTAAAAAGACATAGAAAAAGTCAGAAATACATGGAGAGAGAAAGGGGAGAAATAGACGCAGAGACGGAGAGAGAGACAAACAGAGAGAGAGAGAGAGAGAGAGAGAGAGAGGGGGTGTAGATCAAGAGGGGAGAGAGACACACAGAGAGAAACAGAGAGTGAAAGAGAGAGGGAGAGAGAGAGAGAGAGAGAGAGAGAGAGAGAGAGAGAGAGAGAGAGAGATAAGGATAGACAGAAAGAGGTCGAGACACACACATACAAGGTCTTAAGAGCAACCTTTTGCTGCAATGTCGTTTAATGCACTTTTATTACTTTTTATATTCATTCATCATTTTGCTTTATTTCCTTTTTTATTCTGAGGGGTTCACGACACACTGACACACCTCATTGCAACATTGGTTGGCAAAACAATCCTAAAAAAATACAATCTTTTGTATTGCTACAGTCATGGCCTTAAATATCAATCGTTGATTCAGCCTTGTTTTTAATATAAGTATCAAATTCAGAGATATCTAAGACAAGTAGTCATTGGCTTCATACTCTTTTTCTTTTCGTTACTTCATGTCTGTCTAACTTATCGCCCTATCTCTTCTCCTCTTCTCCTTTCGGACCTTTACCCCAGCTATATTATTTTTTTATTTTTCTTATTTTGTATCATGACAAATAGACAGCGAACTAGACATGGACAAACAAAATCCATTATGCAGTCAACTCAGTTTTTGTTGTTGTTTTTGTTGTTATGGTGAAATGGAAGTCGTGAGACAACCGTCATAATAATCCTTCACTGTCTTTTTCAAAACTTGATGGAGGATGTGATAAAATTCAGGCTGCCGATGACAGATTAACATCTATGATTGACAAGCTAAGTGTGGATTTTGCTGATAGTGCTACTGTGTCTGCTGAACATGTCCAAGTCTTATCCCATCTCCTACACTGGTGCATGTACAACGTATTGTATTTTTAAGAGTATATGACTCCCCCCCCCCTCCCCACGGTAGTCCTGGGGTAGAACATCGACTTCCGACGCAAAAGGTTCGGATTCGAGCCCTGGCGATTGCGCTCCCTACTGGTTGGGTCGGTGTCAATTTAATGTGACCGGCTGAGACAGAAGTCATGCCATCCCCTCCGTGTCTCGTGTGTGGCAGCACATACAATTGTCAGACGTTAGTCTTGGGGTCCGTCCACAGTATAGCCTATATATTGCTGATATTGGACGTTAAACCAACTCCCCATGCTATCAGATGACCCCGAGCTTCCCTACCTGTGGCGCTGGGTGTTCAAACCCTCCCTGCTGCGCAATGTGGTCGCCGACATGGTCGTGATGGAGGACAAGCTGCTGAAGGAGGAAGGCATAAACTGGACAGTGGTCAAGCCTCCAAGACTGATGGACCACCCACTCACAGGTGAGAGATAAACACCACATACAGAACACAAGGCCCTGTTACTACTTCGTTTTACACTCTTTTATATATTTTTTTCAACTGTAAAGTGTATCTGCTAAGTCTCTAAATGAAGGGGTGGGTGTCATTGCAATTCTATGATAATTTTCAGAGTGTTTACTTAGTTTTTGGTGGTATACCTGTCACCAAGTCGTGTTGATTTTTTTATTCATGTCAATTATTTGGAGGGAAATCTGGTACAGAGCACTGGGCTTCCATATCATCATCATCATCATCATCATCACATCATCATCATCATCATCATCATCATCATCATCATCATCATCATCATCATCTTTATCATCATCATTGTCATCACCTTTATTATCATTATCCTTGTTTTTATTAACCCTTCCCCCCTCAGGTGTTGCCCCGCTAACCATGGAGGGCCAGCTGGTGAGGGGAATTCCTGGAAAAACCCACATAGGTCGCGCTGACCTGGCCAAGTTCATGCTGGACTGCCTGACCACACCTCAGTGGGACAGGAAACTGGTGGCCATCTGTAGCGCTGCCTGCGCGGCTGTGGCTGATGGCAAGGATGCGGGCGACATGGCTTCTGTGGGGAACAGCGTTGATGGAGACAAGATGGGAGATAAATAAAGGGGGGTAAATGATATGGTCACAAGGACAGAGAAAAACGAAGGGACATAAATGAGATGAACACAGAAAGGAGGATAAATGGGTAAAGAGACCAGAAAGGAGAGAAATGAAGTGAGATAAATGAGATGCATATAAGGTAAAGGAGACATCAGATGGACACAAGAAAGGATATTAATAGAGATGGATACAATAAGTGAAATAAATGAAATTGACATAAAAAGGGAGATACAATAGCTGGAGACAATAAAGGAAACTTTTTATGAAATAGGGATCAGATTTGGGATAAATGAGACATCAAGTATAAGTAAACGAGATGGAGATTTAAAAAAAAACGTAGATGAATGAGATGGACAGGATAAATTTGTAAAGACTGTGTTTTGTGAGGGAAAAATAATGCAAGTCTATAATAAGCTTCTAAACAAGGTTTTCGGAAATAGAAGGACAAGTCACCTAATTAACCAAATAAACCATGAAAAGAGAGATGAGTCAGATGGACGCAATAGCAGCAACACATGACAAGTGTTTGATTGTTTAATGTTGCCAAAACTGTTTTGAAAAAACTATGAACATTATTAATGTCATTAGAGAAGTTACATTCTGGATTAGTGAGTTCTGTCTATGAGTAGAAACCTTTGTTTGGATGTGTTTTACTTTTAGAGAGGATTTGGTGTAAGTGTGTGTTTGAAAAAAAAGGGAAAGAGAGATAGAGAGAGAGAAAAAAATAAAAGGAAGGGAAGGAAAGATGAGAGATAGAGGTAGAGAGAGAGAAAGAAAGAAAAAGCGAGAGAGAGAGAGAGAGAGAGAGAGAGAGAGAGAGAGAGAGAGAGAGAGAGAGAGAGAGAGAAAGAAAAAGCGAAAGAGAGAGAGAGAGAGAGAGAGAGAGAGAGAGAGAGAGAGAGAGTAATGCTTTTTATTTCTACCATGAAATGGTTTGTTAAAGATAAATTGAGGTTCTGAAACCAGGTGGGTTTATCTAAAATTCTGCCATGACATTCTAATGAGTAAACAAAAAACATTTTAAAAGATTACTTCCAAAAAATGTTATCAGAATTCCGAAACGATTCTATGAGAATAAAATTTAAAATACAACTCAGTGTTTGTTTGTTTTTTAATCATTTTTTCCTCCGACAACTTAAATAGCCTTTTATGCTTGTGTTATCTTTTTATTTGGATTTTTAAAGTCGACAAGTTAGTCCATGTGTCATTCACCGTGAATTTGAGCCATGAGGCTCTTAAGTCACTGTTTAAGTACGGGCAGGAAAGTAATGACAACCTCCCCTTAATACTGTTGTCAAGGAAACACCAGGATCCTGAGACTTAAGTTAGTAACCCAAGTATGAGACAAATTTTTTTTTTATTAAACATCACAACACAGAAGGCACTTTAATAGTGATTATGTTGGTAATAAAAATCTTATTATTTTGGGGCTAATCTAAGCACAAAATTATTATGGTGAAGGCTTTTAGCTTTGGGGGGAGGGGGGGGGCAGAAAATTTTACAAAAATTAATGTGCAACGCATTTGTTAAGTGTTCTATGTTGTCGTGGGAATGATCTTTAATTTATGCAAACACTTTCCATTTATCTCCTTTAAGCATAATTGAGCCGAAAATTTGAGAAGAAACCTCTTATTTAGCAATCCCACAGTTAAATGCACATATCAGATAGAACTCTAAAAATGTGGAGACCACACACACTGCACCGTTCGACATTGCCTATAAAAGATAACGAACAGAATGTGGGTCAATTTTTTATAACTTATAAATATGCCCCCCCCCCCCCAAAAAAAATATAGTATTACATCACGAATCCGACCACTAAAACTCTCCCCTCCCCCCTCCCCCCTCTTTCTCACCCCTTGTTATTGTTACTTCATGTACCCTGTAGCCATACGCTAATTTAATAGACTGTTTCTCCGCTTTTGTTTTTAGTATTGACAAAGCCATTAATAAAGGCGAAACGTTTTCATGTATTTTCTCTATAATTTCTAGTTGTGTTTGATTTATTGTGTCCCTCAGTTGCTAAGTTGTGCGTATTCTTCTATTTATTATCATATTATTCCTATTTCTTGCGCACGTGAATCTACTGTTAGGTCCTTAGCAACTGAGTAGATGTACTCATAAGTGTTGTGCTCTTGTTTCCTTTTTGGATACATTTATATAGTAGTAGTAGTAGTAGTAGTAGTAGTAGTAGTAGTAGTAGTAGTAGTAGTAGTAGTAGTAGTAGTAGTAGTAGTAGTAGTAGTAGTAGTAGTAGTAGTAGTAGTAGTAGTAGTAGTAGTAGTAGTAGTAGTAGTAGTAGTAGTAGTAGTGGTGGTGTGGTGGTGGGTGGTGTGGTGGTGGTGGTGGTGGTGATGGTGGTTGGTGTGTTGGTGATGATGATGATGATGATGATGATGATGATGATGATGATGATGATGATGATGATGATGATGATGATGATGATGATGATGATAATAATAAACTATTTTTATAGCGCTCTACCCTAAACAGACTAAGGCTCAGAGCGCTCTATATTTAAAAGCACATGTCCCTTTTCCTAAAAATTATTTCGTATAACATTAAACGCATATGTATACGGAAACTTCAAAATCTGTCAAAACTGGTAAGCAACAATGTATTATTTCAAAGACCAAGTAACAAAAGCCAACGTCGTCAATTATTTCATTTAACAAAAAAAAAAGTTTTTGCAATTTTATACATAATTATATATGACTAATACATTCATATGGAAACTAAAAATACTGGTAATAGTCTGTAAGAGGTATAATTCCAATTACCAATAAACCAATAGAAAAGCTAAAAACCTCAACAATTCTCCATTTCCAAAAGGCAAATTACATTTTAGAAAAAAATAAAATAGGGTCAATTGCTTTAGAGCTTTACAGTTTTTAACTACTATTATAGAGTGAAAAGGTAAATATATCCATCTGTCTATTTATCTATCTACCAATCAATCAATCTAGCAATCCACCCATCTGTCTATCTATCTTTCTATTTATCCATCCATCTATTCGGAGGACGAACTGGCTCAAGTGATAGAGTGTTGGGCTCCCCAGATGTCTGTGTCTGTCTGTCTATCTCTGTCTCTACCTGTCTCTGTCCCTCTCTCTCTCTCTCTCTCTCTCTCTCTCTCTCTCTCTCTCTTTCACATACAAAACACCTATAACTTCCCGTGGCCCTGCCCGTGAACTGAATTTCTAAGCTTTAAACGTTACCAAATTATGACGAAGCTAACCAGGAATCGCACCCATAGATCGATTGCCTATCCTTCCGATCGTAATATATATTTAGCCTACAAGACTTAGTACAACTCACTTTTTAGTTTTCCCGTCATATAAACCGAGTTGAACAACTCTCTTGATTAACATAGTTTGACATCTCTTTTTACAACACCTTACTTACGCAAAATAAAAAACCAGATTCACAAAAAGAGAAATAAGATCGCCCCCTCTCCCGGGACAAAACCCACAAAAATCTATAGAGAACAAATCAAAACAAAACAAAAAACAGAAATATAAAAAAAAAACATCAATAAAAATAACAAACAAACAGTGCAATATTAACATGTGTTATGGAAATCTTACGAAAGAATTTGGAAGATGCAGTGTTGACTTTTTTAAACAACGATTCCCCTTGCAACGGCATCGTATCGCCTCGCCTCGCCTCTTAAACAGGACATTTTTAATACATGTAGGGACCAACCTCTCTTTCTCTTTTCTCTGCCACTAGGCTACACAAAATTTAAAATAATGTTATGAATCTCTTTATGGATATGCCCTCTCCTGTATTTTCACCTTTCCATTTCTCTTGTAAAGTTATAATTATGGGTCTCCCTTGTCCCTGTTATATTTTCCCTATTGTGGTTCCGCTGAAAAGGTACAACATTGAAAATTAATGCTTTAAAATGGGGAATAATTATTGTTCCAAATTTTAAAGCATTAATTTTCTTTGTTGAGTCCCCTAGCATCTTTGGCAAGCGGCGCAGGCGAGATAAAACGAGACTAGGCAGTGCGTTGCCCGACAACAGCATCCAAAATGGCGCCCGGCTTGGGCACAATGGCCGTTCCTGTATGTTTTGATACATCTACTTGGTTAAACCATTCGCCTTCTTTTAATCTTAATATTGCATTATTTTAATTGTACTTTCTTACAGCCCCTCCCCCAAAGTGTTCAACACGAAGTCATCAATATTTTTAAAACTGAAAGTCAAAGAGATCAATCCTAGACCTAGAAAGATCTAATGTAGCAATAATTATCAACAAAATAACGATATTTGCGTTCTCTTGTGGATATATCTAGAATTAGATCTATATTTTAAACAGGAGAGTGTAGAAAATACATTTCTTGTTTTTTTTTAATAAACGGAACGTTGCAGTGTAATTTGATAACACTGTTTATTTGTTCTGTTCTTTTGTTTGTTTTTTAAGAGGCCTAATGTATGCTATAGAATCTAGGCCTAATCACCATTCGATCTAGATATAGATCTCTAGTATGTTTTGTTATATTTTCCATATATATTAGTTATCTGTTTTAAATTAATGAAAAAGTATAACAACAACAGCCTAAATTTGACAGAATGAATTAAGTTGCAATGAAATGCTATATTTCACTTTTTTAAACCAACATAAAAGATGTAACGAAGTGATGGTAAAAGAACTGTTAACCACCCAGGCTAGAATTAGCACTAAGGTTAAGTGCTGCTAGCCTACGGAAATATATAGCCCTTAAAATTAGAAACACTTTAATGCTGCCAGCCACTTTGTTGAGACATTTGGGCTGAGGTACTTTTAATTCCGTGAACATGGCAATTTAGGGGAACACTTTTCCTATCGCATAGATCTACAAAACCACTATTTTCTTTTCATAAATTTGTATAAAGAAGCTTAACTACTTTTTGATGATGATACTGTTTAAGAAAAATCATATATCAAGTATTTTAAATAATTTTGAATTAAAACACTAAAATAGAAATTATTCTTTGAAATTTTACGTTTCCAAATTTTTTGCAAGTATTTTCTTAAATGTTTATTTTGACTATTTAATCAGTAGGGACCCACAGAGACCATACATTGATGGAAAAGTGAGTAAGCAGCATACAAATAAGGTAAAATACTTAAAGATAATTTGTAGCTGTAAATTATAAAATAATGATAATAGAATTTTTTTGTCTAAAAAAAAATTATGTTTCCCTTTTTATCACCAGATCATGGCTATCCCAGGCCTCTCCTCAAAAAAGAAACAACCTTATGGTCACACGCTACTTCGCCGTCCTCGGGCTCCCAGAGTGCTCCCTCCTCTTGCTAACCAAGGCAGCACGATTGATGAAGAAGCAGAGGAGGGGGATCGATCCGGAAGCAAGAAGGATGGAGACAGAAGTTCTCTCATCAAAATGTTTGAGCGCAGTTTTGACATGGACGCCCTCCAGGGAGTTGTGGCAGAGTCTGACATTCCGACTGACAGGGGAAGTATGGAACCAAGTCTCGCTTCTCCACCTCCACCATCGGAATCGGAGGCAATGGATAACATTATACACGGGTCCAGAAATAGTAGACTTCCTGTCAGAGTTGACGTTTTACACACATTCACCTCCCCTGGCAGTGGAGCGACATTTATCAGCCGCGATGACATGAAGTACGTACTGGACCCTCTCTACAGGGAGCGTACTAGTCTTGGAACGTACGTGGATGGGAAAAGTTTAGTGAAGCCGTTTAAGCCACGAGGTCCTGATCCACTACCACCACGAGCTCCGAAGCAGAAGCCAGAGTTCATGATGAGTTATGACTCGGACGAGGCTCGGTTTTACCAGCCTCCAGCTTTCATGTTGGAACACTTTGTGTACAGACTGGCTGAGCAGCGTAACTTACCCGTGCCCAGAGTGAGAAAAGCTGTGATGTCCAAGCACAATGTCAAGAAACTGACGGATATGCTTGCAGACGAGCTTACGGCTGGTGGACAAGACAACCTTCATTTGGTTGACATAGATCGTACGTTTTTTGTTTTTTTTATGTGGTTATTTCCTCTTTATCGGGTTAAAATCTGTTTATTGATAGGCCTACTAATACTATTTTTCAGATTATGATGCAAAACGTTATTTAGTGGAACAAGTTATTAAATCTATTGGTATTTAAAATTTTAAGGTCCATCTATAGATATTAGGTCTTAGGGGATTTTAGGCAAAATTACTATGAAAACACAATGGATTTCAGATAATTATCTCAATATCAGCCATTTTATTTTCTGTCTCTGGAGTTTTTTGCCATTTGAAACTCCAACGTTTGGAAAAATTTACTACAAAATCTGCCACAAAATTTGCCAAACATAAGCGTAAGAAAAAGAGATAATAAACAGTATCCTTACATCGGCGGTGAACTTTGTGAACCTGGCAGCCTCCTTTGTTTGTTTAAAAATCTACATAGTCCTAGGACTCACACCAGGGCTTTTAATGAAAATTTCAGTCTTCCTCAAAAATTGATTTTGGCAAGTAGTTGGACTCTATGTATGGCAATTATAATTTATTGATCATTAACCCTTCAATTTAAATAAATTGGGGGTGATTTCAACACGCATGCTGTCACAAAAAAAGTATTTTGGATGTCGGAACTTGAATTCAGATTGATAAAATAGAGAGATTTACAAAATTGAAAGGCATTTAATCTATAAGGTTTTTTTTTTTTTAAACATTATGTTTGTGGTCACCTGCATTAAATACTTTTTTGGGGGAAAGGAAATGCAAGAGAGAGAGAGAGAGAGAGAGAGAGAGAGAGAGAGAGTCGTTTCCAGCCTCTGGTATTCCTGTAAAGGAGAACCGCATCCCCCAGCGCCAGTTACTCTACGAGATGGCAGCCATGATAAAGCAGCACGTGCGCGAGGTGATGGGAACCCAGGTCTGTTCCGTGATCCGGCCCATGCCGAAATACAGCCCGGCCTACACAGGCGTGTCTCAACCACACACAGAGATTATCCTCTACGAGGACGACTCGGCAGAGAGAGCCGGCGCAGCTCTCAGACAGAAACAGTTAGTGAAGAAATTCTTCCCTTTATTGAATTTGATTAGTGAATGATATTACAGTGCAAGTCACTTGATTTAATTTCGATGAAAATATATTTGCTATACTTTAAAAGCTTGTAGTCAAACCCTTTAAAATGCATCTTGCTTAATTTCGATGTGTTCCTCTCTAATGTTTTCAGGTATCTTAAATTTTTATTGAGTTATGCTGTTTTTAAGATTCCATATTGACTCCTGTATTTTGTTTGATTAATAACTTGCATCTTACATTTATTTAACACATCATCACCAACTATTCTTAGATACACACAAACATTTCCAGTAAATGCAGCTCAAAATATGACTTAAAAAATTAAATGTTTAAAGGGGTATAAGGTCCACTTATAGCAAGAGCATCTTCCAAAGCAAACAGTATTTTTTTTCAACAATACCAATTTCCCCAAAATTAAAAATTTTTAGAATAAAAAAATTCACTTTTAAATAGTTGCAAGTGTTTTATAGACTTAACTAGTTGAGAACCCACGAAATTCATGGGAATTGTGAGATGGACAAAGCTGAATGATTTTAGATACATTAGAACTGTGCTAAAACTCAATCTGTAACTTTAGCAACTTAAATCGTTTTCTCAAAGAGAATCATGCACCAATTCTTTAATACACCCTTCTGACTCATTTATAATTTTACTGTAAAATTTGGGATTTTAGGGTGTAGCGGTTTTGATTTGATCGCATGTCTAAGTTTGAGACGAAAACAATTATATATATAATTATATAGATGGTAGCATTTATCCTGCTATATCTCTTTACGTGAAAAGTTCAGTTTAAAAAATGTATCTAGTTTGCATCACAGTATTTTTATGAGGCTGTTTATATTCTATAAGTTTCTAATTAATTTTTTCAGGGAAACTGAAGCACCAGGCAGAGATGCGGTCGTTCACTCATCTCGATCGCGATACTTCCAAGGTTCTGCTCGCAGCAGATCTCCTTTCAGTAAGTTCAAACTTAAGATTGAAAGGCGGGGGTTTAGCATTCATACCTTATGCTTCAAAGCTATCATATATGTATGTGTTTGATAGTATTAAAAACAATGATAAATAATAATAATAATAATAATAATAATAATAGTATCAGTAATAATAAAAATAACAATAACAGTAAAATAATAATAATAATAATAATAATAATAATAATAATAATAATAATAATAATAAAAATAACAACAATAATAGCAACGATAATAATAATTATATATTACGAATAATAATGATATTAATGTATAGTTTTTAGTGGTTGGTGTAAGAGTACACAAATTTGAGTAGATGAATATCTTCAAAGTTGGTTTATTTTTTGTCTAAATTTTTCAAAATAATTCCTGTTACCCCTCCAGACCCTGAATTTTTCACAGAGTGCAGAAATAAGAAAAAACCTTGAACGATAAAAGATTAGTTCTAAAATCCTTAGGTCAACTATTTTACTTGATGGGATATGTCAATGTTACAAGATCGACTAACTGTTAATTGAAAACAACATTATGTTTTTGTTGCTTGTGTTTTGCTTCTGTAACAGATGTACAATCTACGAACTTTTGATCTATGGTCCTTTATTATCGTTTGATCTTGTTCTCTCCTCAGCTGCACCAGAAGATGGCACTATCTCTCCAGCTGAGCTGGCAATACTCGACTCCTTGATTGCTGGCGGCACGGCTCTCAGCCTTAAAGTAAGACATTCTTTTGTCACTATTGTTCAGAATTATTAAATGATAAAATACGAGGGCAGGCTGATAAATAAGGGCCGTTTTTGAATAATTTTTTTTTATTTGAAGGACTACAGAAGCAAGTTACACACCAAATGAAAGCTTAGAGTCTCCCCTATCTGATGAACTATCATTTTTCAACATAGTCACCATCGCGTTCAATACAGAGGCGCCAGCGTTGTACAAGTTTTTGCATTCCGTCGGCAAAGAATTCTGGTGTCTGGAATCGGCACCAAGAGCGAACATCCGCCTCAACTTCTGCATCGGTTTCGTAGTGATTTCCTTTGAGATGTTTCTTCAGCAAAGGAAATAAGAAAAAGTCAGACGGGGCCAAATCAGGACTGTATGGCGGATGTGGTATGGTAGGAAATTCCAACTGCTGTAAAGCGCACTGGGTTTGGCGACTGGTGTGTGGCCGAGCATTATCGTGCTGGATGACAACGTCTTTGACTTTGTCCTGTCAAACCCGTCTGAGCACCAACAGAAGGTAGACGAAATGATTGTTGCAAATAGAAGAGTGAAACAAAAAGACATTGCAAATGCGCTTGACATTTCAAAAGAATGATTTCATCACATTATCACAGTCCACCTTGGTTACAGGAAAGTCTCGGCAAGATGGGTACCGAGACAGCTCACTGTGGAAATGAAGGCACAGAGGAAAACGATCTGTACACAACTGTTGGAAAGATTCACTCATGACGGCGAGCATTTTCTGCGGAGCATCATCACTGGTGACGAGTCTTGGGTGCATCACTATGACCCAGAGAGCAAGTTCCTTAGATCACCTATTTTACTTGATGGGATATGTCCATGTTGCTAATTGATCAAATACCTGTTAATTGAAACAACTTTATGTTTTTGTTGCTTGTGTTTTGCTTCCATAATCCTTGTACAATCTAAGACTTTTGATCTATGATTCTTTATTGTTTAATCTCATTCTCTCCTCAGCTGCACCAGAAGACGGCACCATCTCTCCAGCCGAGCTGGCAATACTGGACTCCTTGATTGCTGGAGGCACAGCTCTCAGCCTTAAAGTAAGACATTTTCTTGTCACTGTGGTTAAAACTTATTAAAAAATAAAAGACATCAAGAAAAGTTATGAAGATTGGAAAAAAAGTTTTGTTCTAGGATAATGAAATAAGTGCCCAATTATTACAAAGTAGACTTAACTTTTCTGGTGGTATATTCTGCTCTAACTCATTGTTAAAGTCTTCACTTGAGCAAGTCTGGATTGCGACCTGAACAAATGTTTCATTATGTGATGTGTCCACATTAACTTCTGGTTTTCATTATGTGATGTGTCCACTTTAACTTCTGGTTTTCATTATGTGATGTGTCCACATTAACTTCTGGTTTTCATTATGTGATGTGTCCACTTTGACTTCTGATAGAAAAACAGAGCATAATGCTTAAAGTTCGACTTGGTAGTTTTAAAGATTCAAGCATAAGCATGCCTGTAATGCAAAGGGTTTGAACGCGATGGTGACTATGTTGAAAAATGATAGTTCATCAGATAGGGGAGACTCTAAGCTTTCATTTGATGTGTAATTTGCTTCTGTAGTCCTTCAAATAAAAAAGTTATTCAAAAACGGCCCTTATTTATCAGCCTGCCCTCGTAGTTATAAAGCCTCAAGCATGAGCATGCCTGTAATGCAAAGAGATGTTACAATAACAAGCCAAGCAGACACAGGCTTAGGTTCCTCTATGTATAACTACTTGTTTGTTATTGTCTACCAGTACACATGCCATAATTACAATGATAATAATAATAATAATAATAATAATAATAATAATAATAATAATAATAATAATAATAATAATAATAATAATAATAATAATAATAATAATATTAATAATAATAATAATGATAGATAGTAACGTTTTATATAGCAGTTTTCAAATAAAGTAGCTCAAATTGCTTTACACTTTAAATTTGTGGAGCAATAGCTAAAACCCAAATCATGCTAAATTTCAAGAAAATATATGAAATGGCACATTAAGAGCAATAAAATACAATGTACATAAAAATCCAGAAGATAGCATTAAAGTTGAAGTGTTTCCACGTGTTAGATAAACAAATGTTACTATTCAATTATTTTTTTCACTGTTAGTTTTAAATACTGTTAAGTAGCTATGAAGTTGTCTGTCTGACCCTTTATTATTATTATACATTAGTTTCAATTGAGATCATTTAATGCTTACATGAGTTTTCATACAATTTGATGCTGAACAGCAGATCTACGGATGGAAACACTTTTAACTCCTCACATTCGGTAATATTTCATTAGTTTATCTTTCTTGGGTTCTAAAAAGAATGTTTACAGAGATAGGGGAAACCAGCTGAGATTTGAATATTGGACATATCCTGATCTTCAGTCTAATTAAGCTCCAAGAAAATTAGTGGCAGTAAATCCTAATAAATATTTTTCTAACGGTTGTATTGTTCTTTTGTTTCAGGCCCATTTTATCAGTGAACTGCCGGACATTTCGCCTCTACTGAAGACCTTGACCTACCTCAACCTCAGCTTCAATAATTTTACGGTAAAGCAAACATTTTTTTTGTCTGTTTCTTCTCTCTCTCTCTCTCTCTCTCTCTCTCTCTCTCTCTCTCTCTCTTCTCTCTCTCTCCTCCTTCTCTCTCTCTCTCTCTCTCTCTCTCTCTCTCTCTCTCTCTCTCTCTCTCTCTCTCTCTCTCTCTCTCTCTTTCTCTCTCTCTCATTCTCTCTCTATGCTACTAATTATCTCATTTTTTATTTAAAGTTCTTTTTTGTGAAACTAGTCTCTCTGCTTTTTCTATCTCTAAAGATATACCTAATGATTTTGATATTCTTTTTAAAACTGTTTTTGTTCAGATGAAATATTAAAATGTTTTTAAAATTTCCCATATATTTAAAGGGCTTTGTTTAGATCAAACTGATAATTTTTGTATGGTGATAAAACAATAAAGACGGGACCAAAAGAAATAGCTGCAGAGGGAGATATTTAATTTCACCATGATCAAAGTCTTGATATTTTTTTCCTTCCAGAGCTTTCCTTTAGAAGTTCTGAACCTGAGTAATTTGGAAACTCTGAAACTGCGAAACAATCCAATGGTGGAATTACCTGTGGACATCACTAGGCTCCAGAAACTGCGAGTCTTCATTGTTTCCTTCTGCCTGATCACCGCTCTCCCTCTCACGTTAGTTTTTCATTTTCTTTTTGTGGTGTCTTTAGTTCACCCTATTTGTATGTCAGAGATAAAAAATTAACTCAGGTATTTTTTTAAAAATTATTTATGTTAATACACTTACAATTCAGATTTTATTTGAAATGTGTATGTGTTCCTGCTTTGAAATTGTATGTCGTCATCAAATATTCATTATCCATATTTAGAAAGTTGGGAGCCCACCAAAATCTCATAATATTCAAACAAGGGTACAAAACTTAAAATCTGATTTTTTATTTCTATGACCATTTAATAATAATACAGTCATTACTGCATAAAGGACTTCTTTTTGCAAAGCACCAAAAAAAAATAAAAATTGGCAGTGAAATTCTGTTATGTCTGAGGAAAATGATTTTTCTTGACAGGCCCGAAACTTATATGAACTCGTGTGATCAGCAGTTTAGACTAGACCCCAGAAGACATCTAAATCAATCGAAATTTCAAACATTCCCTCACCTGATTAACCTGAGATAAAGAGTAGAAAGAAAATGATGCAAAACTAAAGACTTTGTTTTCATCTGAACTTTATACAAGTGCTTGTAACTTCTGTGCAATTGGAGTATAGAATGACTTAATGCTGTGACTTTGCTTTCATCTATAACTAGTGTAGAGAAATGTAAATGTCAGTTAAGGAAACATTTTTTCATGGTGTGTTTTTTTTTTGGTTTGAATACAGATTGGATTCAAACTCTTGGTTTACACAATAGTTTCATCATTTTTCTTTGGTTTCAAGAGAGTTCTCAATATGAACGATTTCATTCTGTTTTCCAGCCTGTTTGAGCTCCCCTGCCTAGAGGACCTCAGTGTAGCGTACAATCGCCTGACCTTCCTCCCTGCTGAGATATCACGACTAAAGTATGTCTTTTTGTGTGCCTAACCCAATCAGATATTAACATTTGTACAGTTCTCTAGGTCTTGATAGCGATTTTTAAAAACTTTGAGCAGCTCAGATATAAACCAATCAGCCTATTTTTAAAATGTGAATTTCCTTTTTAAGTCCAGAACATGAGAACATTTTTTTTTACAATAACATGCCTTTATAACGCCTTCCCCTTCCAAACAAGAAACGGTCAACTCTTCGTGCAATCAAAAATAATTGTTGATGGAGAAGATATTTCCAAACGGATTCTTGCAAAGTGGCTAAAGCGGCTTTAGATGTCAAGAATGGGTTCTTAGACATTAAAGAGGAAAACTGTTCATCCGAGTTATGGGGTTCCTAAATGAGTTGGTGTTTACACTGCAGAGACACTCTCACTTTATCTTTAACGAACCATATTATCGCAATCTGTACATCAATGGTATTTCTCATTACTGCTCTCTTTGGGTCATTATATCTTTCTCTGTCTAATCCTCTTATCTTACTGAAACCAAGCTATTTGCTTATTTCCTGACAGATCTTTGCAGGTGCTAGACCTGGAAGGCAATCAGATCCCAGCCCTTCCAGCAAAATGCCTGGACATGATCACCCTTTCACACGTCAATGTCCGCAACAACTTTATGCATCCGTTGTTTTGGAAAGAGAACACTCGCAATAAACCCCAGGTTAATTTTTTTTCCTTCAAATGTTCTTTCACTTGGGACGTATGTCTAGAGGATAAAAAATAATTATATGGTATGGCAGCCTGCTTGTTAAAAAAAAATAAAATAAATAAAGATCTCCACTTAGTTAGAACTTTTTAAATTCATCACTTTTAAATTTTCCCTAAAATTAGACTTACCTGTTACTTTATGAAATCTGTACTTGTACAAACGAGTTAGAACAAATGATCAAGAAGCAATTTATTAGTATTACTTTTATCTAAACATATTAACAATTTTAAATAATTACTAACTCTTTTCTTTGATTGTTTGGCCTGTACATTCGGAAGCTTCCGCCATAGCTTGTTATCACATACCTGTGTGACATCTCCCCAGCACTTACTGGACCTGTGCTGCGTCGCTGTGTGCAAGGCTGGGTTGGAGGGAAACCCTCGTCTCAACTCTGATTGTGTGGCCGCTTTGGCCAGGTAAGGGCAGAAAATAAATCGTTAGTGAGTTTTACATTCCTTGGATTTTCGGACGAGTTCTATACAGAAACAGTGGCACCATCTCAGATTCGAACCAGGATCTCCTGTTTGTCAGTCCAGAGCACAAACTGACTGATTTTTTGTTTCTATGTTTGTTGCTTAGCATCCAATGCCAGCACTTTACAGGATATATTGTTGATGGGTCACAAGTTTTAAGTCTGACAATTTCACAGTGCGAGGATACCACAACTCCTGTCTCAGCCGGTAACATACTGGCACCCACCCAACCAGTTGAGGATGAAATCAAAGAAATTTCTGATCTATCGTGGCATTTGAACCAGGTACCTCTCACACTCTACCATTTTCACCAGTTCACCCCCCAATACAAACTGACTGAGCTACTGTTGCTCCCACTTTGATTGAGGGAGTTAAGTCCAGTTCTTATATCATTGGTAGAACATTCTTGTGTTTATAAAGCACATCGTTTACGTTATGAGTAATGCAGTCTTTGTTAACTACATTTTTTTTAATAAAATTTAAAGAAAAAAATTTTATGTATCATAATTAGAGTTATAATTTTTTTTCCCCAGGCGTGAACAGTGTGATATTTGTGAAGGACCTTTGTTTGGACCAGGTCTGAGGATCATCCGTCCAGTCCCCATACTGTTCAATGTGAAAAACATGCCACTCATGTTCCGCACTTGCACACCAGACTGCTTAGCAAGCTTCAAGAAGATGGGTCCCGAAACCCTGAGGGCGCTACTATATGGACAATAGGCACCAGTCAGGGGTAGAAACTAAGAGAGAGCTGACTTTAAAAGAATTCTGTCTACATTTTTGTTATCGGTACAATTGAAAGTTGATGGTTTAAAAATTTTAACTGAATGAAAAAATCATTTAAACATAATAGTCATACATTTTTTAAGGCTTTTTTGTAAGCTCGCTGGCATACCATACAATTCTTTTTTTTGTTGTTTTTGTAAGAAACTAACATAAATATATAAAGAATGTTTTTATTAGGCCACCTCTAATTTTACCAAAATTGTAGATAGAACACTTTAATGTCACCCCAAGTAAGAGATAGAAAGGCAGGGAAGTAAGGCTGGGCTGATGATCTCTGATGGGGCTAGAGATCTGGGCTAATGGATTAGAGAATGAATCTATTAAACAGCTCAAGGGTGATATTATTCACGCAAAGAGTGGATGGTTAAAAAATTTGAAGTCACCAAAGATTGGTTATTGCTGATAAATCAAAAGATTTATGCCAAAATATTTATTTATTTTCATTAAATTAAAGATTCTACATTGTATTTCTATTAAAAGTGAAAAACTGCTGATAACATTTAAGCAAAGGGTGGATTCTTACGAAATTTTAAGCCATGACAAATGTTTTGGTACTGCTGTTGAATCAAAATAATTATGCAAAAACGGTTGTTTATATTCCTCAAAAATCAAGATTCTATTCTTATAAAAAGTGAAACACTGCTGACAATTTCGAAGCAAAGGATGGATGGTCAGAAAATGTAAAACTGTGCATGTTTTGTTACTGCTGATAAATTGAAATAATTATGCCAAATAGTTAGTTATTTTATATTTTCATTAAGTTCAGGGCTCCATTAATATTAAAAGTGAACAAAATATGGTGTTTTTAGCGTACTATGAACAATGAACTCAGAATGAAACTGTTGCCTTTTTTTTTTAATGCATTGAAATTGTTTTGTTCAGATTTTTATAGATGTCAGGGGTGGAAATAGGGTTGAAAAAAAAAAGGAACCTTTCACTACCATGACTAACTGACCAACATAAGAAGCTCTACACTTAAGGGATATAAAATAAGATAAGTAACTAAAAATAAAAAGAGCAACTGATTAAGATTACCAAAATTTTGAGAGATTCCAGAGCGAGAGAAAGAGAGCAAGAGAGAGAGAGAGAGAGAGAGAGAGAGAGAGAGAGAGAGAGAGAGAGAGAGAGAGAGAGAGAGAGAGAGAGAGAGAGAGAGAGAGAGAGAGAGTGATATGTAAAGAAAAAAAAAGAAGAAAATGTTATAAAAGCTGAGAGAGTGTTATGAATAACCGTTGCCTAGACCTAGACCGAGCATATATAATACGATTTGCTCAGCTGAGGTCCAGATCTGTCTTCTAGCCATAGATGTCGGTTTTCTACAGCTTGTAGGCTACCAAAAATAAGGAAAAATCTAGGAGAAACATAAAAATTTTACACATGTATTCGCGAAATGTCTGACGTTTTTTTTGGTCTGCAACTGGACAATTGATCTATTCCTTATGAAACATTGAATTTCTATTACATCTTTTTCCAGAGAATTTTGCTTCACAGTTTTGGAAGGCTGCAAATTTCTGATCCTTAAAAAAACCCAGGACATCTGGAAAAACTGTAACCGGTTCCATCCCTGAAATGTATTTTATTGAGCTATCAATACATCTTGCATATACAAATATGGTTAATTGTGCAATGAAGTGAATAGAATTACACTGTAGTAATTTTTACTGAGTTTAACTTCCCCTAGGTTTCCTGAAGAATCCTAGACAGACAGAATGACACCAGCTGAAATTTGAACTGAGACCCTACTGGGCTGTCAGAGCTTGTGTATAACCATCGAAGTCTATGTTCTAAACATGCCTAGTGCAGGCTAGTTAAGGAACACAAAATTTATTGAAAGTAAACTTAACAACGAGAGTCGTGTTGGATCAGATACTGCAGACTTGGTTCTGTTTTGTTAGACTGGATGAAAATTTTTATAAACTTGTGATTTTTTAAATAATTATTATGCACAAAGTACAAAACAAACTATGCACTCAGGTTTTAACTGTGCACATAAAATGTGTAGCTCACACATTTGTTTTGAGCCAATGAGTTTTTACTCTTGAAGAATTGTTTATAGTATGTTCCAAGTCATGCTTCTATTTAAAAAAAAAGTTCTCTTTGCTATGCCTTAATAGCTCCTTGCTATCCGATTTTTTTTCTCTTAGTCACTACGAAGTAGGTAATTTCTGACCTGAATTGTCTGTCTGTGCTGTACACAGTCCTGCATCAATTGAAAAAAGTCTTAAATAGATCATGCCTTCCAAAATAACCAAAACAGAGGATGCCAACTAGGTCAATACTTCTCAACTTGATATGTTGTCAAGCAATCTCTTTTAATGAATTCCTATTACCCTCTCTTTAAATAGGGCACATAAATATTTTCTGACATAAGTTTAATGTTTTTTGGTATTTTTACGTACAATGTAGTTGATGTCCTAAGCTGTCACGTCACATGGAGATCTTTCTATGCTGTGCTCTCTGTATTTAAGACGGACACACATGGCGACAAAGTAATTCAATGTAAATAATATTAATGTTTGAATAGCTAATACATGATGTGTATAATTTATCTATTACTTAGTGTTTTACAACAGACACATTTTGATGGCAAAGCTTTTTCTTGTGGAATCAAAAACTGTTAATCAAGTTTGATTTGTATACGTTATTGTTAAGCTTCCCATTTGCCAAATAAACCTTATTTTGTTCATGAAGTGAAAACTATGCATGTCTAGTGATGCATTTCTTCTTTTTACATTATTCTGTAATGACTTTTTACTCGCTTGGTTACTTATAAATTATACATTAATGTAATGTGTCTAACAAAGATTACAATAACTGTAGGATTGGTTCAGATTTTTTTTTATGACTATCCATACCAAAACATGAAAAAAAAAAAAATAGATGGCACAAATTTTCCATCAAACATTGAAAAGAAAGTCAAAAGTTAATAAAAAACAATTGACATTTTTTTAATCATCCTTGTTTAGTGTAAAAGATGATAAAAATATTACTACAGTATCACAATCACAAGTATCTCAACTTTAAGTTAGAATTCTAATCCCCTCCCCCCTCCCCGACATATGAGAAATATAAAAACAAGACAACAAAACACCAAAATAAGAGAGAGAGGTCTGAAAAAGCTATCACAATTTAATAATAATTATCATGAATAAAAAATGACAGTGCATCAATAAGATAAAATTATATCCAATATAAAGAATTTTTTATGCAATGTTTTGCTTAAACCTATGAACTCAATACAGCTGTAGGAATGAAATTAAACTGTTTTGATAAAAGCTGACTGTTTAGGCTGCAAACTCTCAAAATACAGTTCTCAATGAGTAGCATGATGGGAAAAGATTGATATTCATGATTTTTAAAAGAGATTTCAGTCCAAATAATATCATCTTGAATTGTTCAAACGTTAAAATTAAATTGCTGTTGGGCACATCATAATAAGTACATGTAAGTTATATTCTTAACGTTCAATATAGGCGTACATATCATTGATTTGGCAATATGAAAGAGTGATAGAGGGCCAAAACATATTTTTTTAAACACACAGCTGCAAACAAACGAAAAAAGCACACAAAAAAAACAAAACTCAAACAAAACCCATACAATTCTTTCATCACAAAAAGTTGATAGTACACCAGAGAAATGGCCATAATTATACAATTGTATAGTGTTATTTATGAACAGTAAAATGTGATTGCTTGATCGGCTAATGAGAACATAAAGCAGTGCTCATGCTAGACCAACAAGCTAAGAAAACAAAGTACCATCTGTTTAGATGTCAAAGTCAGGTGTCTATATCTACTTTCTCTTTGTTCTTAGTATCCTCAGTCAGATCAAATATATCTTTGTCTAATTACTTTAACTATAGTATAAACAATGCTTCTACATTGTCTACTCTCTATAAGTATAAATAAAGTGAAAGAGATGGTCAATCACACACTGTATGAACATTTTATAAGCTGTATTGAAAAGGATAAATACAATTATAAAGTAGGCCTACTTGTAAAAGTAGTGTTAGGTCTCTTATTTAAATAAAAAAAGGAATGCTTCATCAGTAAAATATGCACCCGAGTTTTCATCTTTGGACATGAAAGTTACATTATGCAGGGGTTGTTGGATCATAAAATTCTCAGTCAAAAAAAAAAATAAAAGAGCTGATGATTGGATCAGTTTAAGCCTTGTTGTAGTAAGAACCATTCATGCTAATTGTGGCAATAGTCAGATACTAGTTGTGGAAATAGACTCATCTTCTAGTAATATTGGTAGAGGCAACAGTAACACATTAGTTCTAGCTCCATGAAAGCAACAAAGTTAGATAGAGTGGATAAATCAATAGACAAAAAACCTCAATAATAGAGCTTTAACATATTAAGCAATTATTTATGAGGGAAAAAAATGATGAAAATTGAGAACATCTGACATAATTTGATCTTGTTCCATGAAGGAGAATATTTTGTAAATCGGAATGATAAAGATATCAATATTCTTCAAAATTTGTTCTGTCTATAAATTGATGAAACAATTTCATATCAATGATGAGCAGATGACGATGCTGATTTGATATTCAGAAACAAAAAACATTTTTTTTTCAATACACCGGTAATTTACCTCCAACAAAATCCTGCAAATTTCAATTAGTATATAGAAAACCCTTTTTGCTAGAGTTCTAAAGTTTTTCAAACTCATGTAAGTTGCAGCCCATCACAAGATTATGTTCAAAGGGAAATAATAATGTAAAAAAAAGGGTAGGATGATAAAATGTAAAATATCCTGTTAATGTATTCTTTATGGTAAGGACATTGGAAAAAAAACTTGTAGTTATTGCAACTATGAATAAGAAAATTCTCAAACGTAGATCTATATAGTGCATTGATCCTATACACATGTATGAGCTATGTGATGTAATTGTAATGGGATTTTTTTCCTTTCCAACATTGATAATATCTACAGATGTCCTGTATAGAGCACTTGGACGCGCAAGGCACAAAGTCAAGTCAGTCGATCAATTTGGAGGGTTTGTCACTTAACGTCCAACGTCAGTTTGCAGGGTTTTTGTTCGTTGCTTAGCCTCTAAAATCAGTTAGCAGGATTTTTTTTTTTGGGTTACTGAGCGTTTAGTGTCAGTTTGCAGGATTTGTTTGTTTGTTGGTTAGCATTTAAAGTCAGTTCGCAGGGTTTGTTTGCTAGTTTGTTGCTTAACTTCCAACGTCAGTTCGCAGGGTTTGTTTGTTAGTTTGTTGCTTAACTTCCAACGTCAGTTCGCAGGGTTTGTTAGTTGCTTGCAGTCGAAAGTCAGTCTCCAGGATTTGTTTGTTTGTTTCTTAGCATCTAACGTCAGTTTGCAGGGTCTATTTGTTTGTTGCTTAGCATCCAACGTCAGTTTGCAGGATTTGTTTGTTAGTTTCTTAGAGTCGAAAATCAGTCTGCAGAATTTGTTTGTTGCTTAGTATCCAACGTCAGTTGGCAGGATTTGTTTGTTAGTTTCTTAGAGTCGAAAGTCAGTCTGCAGAATTTGTTTGTTGCTTAGTATCCAACGTCAGTTTGCAGGATTTGTTTGTTAGTTTCTTAGAGTCGAAAGTCAGTCTGCAGAATTTGTTTGTTGCTTAGCATCCAACGTCAGTTTGCAGGATTTGTTTGTTAGTTTCTTAGAGTCGAAAGTCAGTCTGCAGAATTTGTTTGTTGCTTAGTATCCAACGTTAGTTTGCAGGGTTTGTGATCTTGAGGACCCACATCCACTGACACGGCATCTTGCTGAAAGGAATGTTTGGCGTGTGGACAATGATTCCCTGTGGGCCCTGACTTGAGAATCCCAGTGCCTCTGGGTATCCAAGGAGGGAGATCATGGTTTGCTCTGTGGCCTGAGGCGCCCCCAGAGTCAGGTTGCCAGACGGCCAGGTAAAGAGAAACGCGTAAACAGCCTTCAGGTCTTCTCTCTGAGTGTACCTGGACTCGGGTAAAAGATCAGTAATCAAAAGTAATAAATAATGAATAATTTTTATACAGAGTGCATAACCACCACTGTAAGGTTGAATGTGCTCCATGCATTTTTATAATGAAAGGATTATAATATATAAATTACATAAATATTATCGGTCTAAAAATATCTAACATACAGATACGGATTGTTGTACACATCTGTTTTACCTATAATGATAAAATAGATTAAATTTGTTCTAATAAGCCATAAAAAATCATGAGAAAAGTAAGTTAGAATACAAAGAGTTTTAATTTGTTGTATCAAGCAAGATTGGTAGACTAAGCAAGTACATTATGCTTGTCAATGATATACATTGAAAAACTAGGCTTGCATGTAACCAAGTCAGTTTCATTTATTTACTGCTCTACAGAAACCATGAAATAAAGGCAAAACGTTTTTTAATCTATGATACACTTGTTTTTTAACTTTGATGACTATTTTATCATACAGTACGCTGTTAATTTTTATTCATATTCAAATAATACACAATATTACTACAACTAGTGCCTATATATGTACGACCAAGGAATATTTGACAATGGGATGATTAAGGATCATCTTATCTTATCCTCATCTTACCAAACATTGGATGTCACTGTGTCGTTCTGGAAGGTCCATGGTCTGGATTTGTACACAGCCTCCCCGTTGACCCCCAACCATGAGCCCATCTGCCGTAGCCTCTCTTCATAGATTGGAGCAATTGTGCCGTCTTTTGTCGGGCCAACGTTGATCAAAATATTCCCATTGCAGCTGATAATTGAATAACCATTATATAGTATATAGAACGTTAATATGGGTGATGGGAAAAATGCTATAACTCCTTGACATCGGGCAAGACAAAAAAAAAGAAAAAAAATAACATCATTTTTGCAACTGGTTTCAGACAATCTGATAATTCTGTCAAAAATTTCTATTGTAATGTAGGTGTGATGCAATCATTGTGAAGGGGACCGCTCTAAACGTTTAGAGCAAGGTTTTATTCATATCGTTATTCCCCTTTGACCATACTTAAAAAAATTAAAATAATCCTGCAATGGGGACCTCAAAACAGTCATACCTATCAGAGCGATAAGTTGTATTTTTATTATAAAATTTATATCTACACGCAAAGCAAGTATATCTTTGCCACCCTAGGAAAAGGATTACAATGAATTATAAGGGCATTACATTGAATCCATGACTCATGAGATGGTGATTATTGTCAAACTCACCTGACTGTTTCCACGGTGTAAAGTAGAATACTGTTAAAACTAGACCAAAGGGTTTTTGTAATGTATTCTTCTGTATGACATTAATATTAGAATCTTCATTATCTAGTTGTGGAAGATTGATAGAACATTAACTGTAGTAGTGGTATCTTTAGGTATCATCTGTTAACCCAAGATGTTATCTAATCATTGACAGCCTGAACTGCACCAAATCTACACTCAAATTAACACCATCTATACAGATAACAAGTGTTCTTGTTATAGATTGCAGGTGTTAAGATCTGATTCATCAGACCACATGAGGTACTTGTTTTACCTGATAGTTTGTGCAATATTCTGCAGCAGTTTTTCAATTGAAATGACATCCTCCAACTTTGTATCTCTGCGGAAACCCCATGACTTTCCGTCAAGCTTCATGGCATTTTCAAACTTCCGTTTCTGGAGAGTGCCTTTAAGAGAGAAAACAACAACTTTGTCTCAAATGAATGGATTAGTGACAAATTAAAATTTTCTATATTGGAGTCTTCTCCTTTGAAGATCAGATGGACTTGAGTGGTTAGTGAATAAAAAAAAACAACTTATGTCCCTCCACATATGTTTGCCTAAAGACCAATAGAAAACCTGTTAGAATGTGAATTTTGGTTCATTGAAGATCCAAGTACTATATAGGCTAAAAGAACATAAGAAAAACATGAGATCTAAATTGAGTTTTTATGCAAGATACCAAAGTAGCCTGGATAGGAAACTTCCAAGTCTAATTTTTAACAGAGTAAGTTTCTCATAAAGTAAATTTTGCAAGAGAATTGATCGTTTTTCATTTTGACTTTTTTTTTAGAATTAGATTCTTTTTTGACAGTCTTTTTGGTTCAATTCTCTTAATTTTAAGTCACTCTAGTTCAATCTCCTTGAAACCACCTCATAAGGCACTGCAAGCAGCAAGCAATGCTAATCACAGCCTGTGAAAGAAGGATTAGTGCACTAAGATAGTAACAGTTATAGTATTGCAGGAGCAGGAAGGTTACTATAGCTTTTTATCACTGTTTTGAATCAACTAAACCCACGTTTTTTTTTTTTTATTTGAATCAACCTTATTCAAAGTTATGATTCATTCCCAAACAATTCAAATCTGTAGTAGTACAGAAATTGTTGAACCCACCTGGGTTGTAGTGGTCTTTGCAGGTGAGAAATCCTCCATGGTGACAGAGCGCAGAATTTCCCCAACGATCATTTGTCACTACAGTGTCCTTTACTGGGCTGGTGTGGCGATTCGCACAAAAAAACAGAAAAAAAAAAACAGACAAAAAAGTTCAAGATTATCACAGACAGTTTTATATATGGTTTAACAAACAAAGGGCTTACAGAAATCAGAAAGCTGCATGAGCTACTTTGAAACTAGAATTGAACGTAAGAGGAATGCACATACAAAAAGCCACAGCATATATAAACTAAAACCAGAAATTATAAGCCTATACAGTAGTCTCTGTCTCAAAAGTTGATATTTTGGTGAAAAGCAATCTCTTTTTTTTTCTTTTTACGTGTAAAAAAACTCTTGTCTCCTAAGGTATGAGTTTGAAGGCGAAAACCACCATATTTATGGTTGTACCTGTATAATATATATTTTTACAAAATTTAGAACAACAAATCCCCCAAGAGGTGCCGTTTTCTTTACCTCTTCTTCCTGTCCTTAATAAAGCCTATTTGCTTTTTCTTAGGTTAGACATTTAGAAAGAAACCAACCAATCAACGAACCTCTCATTATAAAGCCAGGCCAGGAAGTGAGTGCTGTTCCAGTAATCGTCTGGGCCATTGCAGCCATCAGACCAAACTATGTCAGGTTTGTAGGTGTTCACAAGCTCGTAAAGTTCAGGCAAGGTTTTATCCTGGTGAAATTCAACGGGGCTTAGATAAAAAAGACAGCAACAATAATGAGACCTGCAAAAATACCTTGAGTTATTAGGCCATTTGCAAATATAGTACAACTCGAATGTAACAAACTCGGACTCAAAGAACACTCTACATTTAACGAACAGTTAAAAATCTCCAATTTTTCTTCTTATTTGTTTTTATGAAACTACCTTTGGTCTAGTAACTAATCTCATACCCATCCTCGGATCCAACAAATCAGACAATTATTTGATATTGCATACGAAACACTAAATATAGTTTTCAAAAAATTAAACCACCAACCATCTGTCGGCTGGTCCCCATGGAATAGCACTTCTCTCACAAGAAATGATTGACACCATGTAATGTTGTTTTCAGAAAAATTTACGAGCGGTGAGGGGAGGGGCGGGGGGAGAGACTATCAAGCATGATAATAGATGAAAAAGATAGAGCCACCAGTCATAAACGTAGTCTGTGCGTGTGGTGTGTGGTTGTGTATGAGGCAATGGGAAAGGTAGGTCTAGGTGTGCTTTATTGTCATTGTCTCAACACAAAGTACACTGTAAATGTAATGAGAGGGAGGTAGGGCCTACTGTATAAGCAGCACTAAACCACACATGAATTCAACAAAAATTGTATTCAACTAACTACAAAATTAACGAGCAAGTTTGTTGTTCCGAGTTGTACTGTAATTACTGTTTTAATCAGGCAACCAAATTGTTGGCAATGAGTGAGGAAACAAGACTGAATTAAAAAGACATTTTCTGAGGATGACCAATTCAAGGCTTTCACTGCAACATATACCCAGTTGATTAGAATAGATGATCTGAGGGTATCCAGTATTCATTAGATTGAAATACAATTTTCAAACATTACCAAAGTTAACGGGGAAAAAGACTAAGTATATAAACTGAATATAAGTATCAATTTTTTTTCTATATGATTTTTTATATTTTCTTTTCTCTTTCTCATGACAGTTGTTAAAAAATGTGAGCAAGTTAGACTAGATAAATCACATAGCGTCCAAATATGTCATTCCTTTATATATGCTTTACAAAAATTTTATTCATTGCAGGTTAAATTGTTAGACACAACAATGCTTCAGTTATTGTTCTTACTACTAGATTACACTAAAGCTAAATTTTTGGAAAAGTAAGTATATATATAAAAAAAAACAACTTACAAAAACAAAATCCTGTGTTTTAAAGTTGTTCCGGCTGTCCTGCAAATAAAGTGGGTTAAACCACTCAAACAAAGAATGGTAGATTCCGTATCTCAAGTTTGGGTACTTGTGGATTGCTGCTGATACCTCTCCTATATGAAAATAAAAAGACATTTGTGTAAAAGATCAAAGAAAAGTGCGGAAAAGTCTGAAATTCTATTTTTTCTTGGATTATTTGATTAGTTTTTGAATCTTTTAAATTTCTCTAACAATTGTTGCTTTTTGGGGGGTTTTTTTTGGTTCTTTCAAGATTAAAAATATTCCACCTTACAGAAACAATAGTTGTACAAACAGACTATTTTACTTTTAGTCTTGATATAAGAGATCCTCTTCAAATTCTGAATTTTTTTCTGGACATCACACTTTGATGTTTGATAATTTATTCTCCAGGTCACACATTTAAAAATCAAATTGCTGTGAACAGCTGAATTTATCAGCCACAATGACTGGCTCATACTGTCACAATCAATTTGAAGAGGTATATATCACCTGTCAACACTGCTGATCAATTTTAGTTCAGCTAGCAGTTGTGAAAATGCTTTTTTGTCTCAGATTTTTCTCTCTAATATCTTTCAATTTATCAGCCAATTTATCAATATCGTTTAGTAAGTAGGGAAATATCTCAAATTGCTACATCTATTTCTACACCATTTTCCTAAGGTTAAGAGAATATCTTTAATGGGTCGTAAGAAAACTTAAAACTGCAGCCTGCTGGTATAACAATCAAAAGAAAAGTTTGTCCCACTCCCATGCTCTTTACAGAGTGTGGGGGAACAAAGAGTTAGAATCCTCATTGTACTGGGGAAACCCCACAGCCTCAACTATCTATCTGTGCTGGAGTGAAACAGGGGTCCAGAAAAGTTTTTGTCTACACTGGATGATTCATTCCCAAACAATTCAAATCTGTAGTAGTACAGAAATTGTTGAACCCACCTGGGTTGTAGTGGTCTTTGCAGGTGAGAAATCCTCCATGATGACAGAGCGCAGAATTTCCCCAACGATCATTTGTCACTACAGTGTCCTTTACTGGGCTGGTGTGGCGATTCGCACAAAAAAACAGAAAAAAAAAAACAGACAAAAAAGTTCAAGGATTATCACAGGACAGTTTTATATACTGGTTTAACAAACAAAGGGCTTACAGAAATCAGAAAGCTGCATGAGCTACTTTGAAACTAAATTGAACGTAAGAGGAATGCACATACAAAAAGCCACAGCATATATAAACTAAAACCAGAAATTATAAGCCTATACAGTAGTCTCTGTCTCAAAAGTTGATATTTTGGTGAAAAGCAATCTCTTTTTTTTTCTTTTTACGTGTAAAAAAACTCTTGTCTCCTAAGGTATGAGTTTGAAGGCGAAAACCACCATATTTATGGTTGTACCTGTATAATATATATTTTTACAAAATTTAGAACAACAAATCCCCCAAGAGGTGCCGTTTTCTTTACCTCTTCTTCCTGTCCTTAATAAAGCCTATTTGCTTTTTCTTAGGTTAGACATTTAGAAAGAAACCAACCAATCAACGAACCTCTCATTATAAAGCCAGGCCAGGAAGTGAGTGCTGTTCCAGTAATCGTCTGGGCCATTGCAGCCATCAGACCAAACTATGTCAGGTTTGTAGGTGTTCACAAGCTCGTAAAGTTCAGGCAAGGTTTTATCCTGGTGAAATTCAACGGGGCTTAGATAAAAAAGACAGCAACAATAACGAGACCTGCAAAAATACCTTGAGTTATTAGGCCATTTGCAAATATAGTACAACTCGAATGTAACAAACTCGGACTCAAAGAACACTCTACATTTAACGAACAGTTAAAAATCTCCAATTTTTCTTCTTATTTGTTTTTATGAAACTACCTTTGGTCTAGTAACTAATCTCATACCCATCCTCGGATCCAACAAATCAGACAATTATTTGATATTGCATACGAAACACTAAATATAGTTTTCAAAAAATTAAACCACCAACCATCTGTCGGCTGGTCCCCATGGAATAGCACTTCTCTCACAAGAAATGATTGACACCATGTAATGTTGTTTTCAGAAAAATTTACGAGCGGTGAGGGGAGGGGCGGGGGGAGAGACTATCAAGCATGATAATAGATGAAAAAGATAGAGCCACCAGTCATAAACGTAGTCTGTGCGTGTGGTGTGTGGTTGTGTATGAGGCAATGGGAAAGGTAGGTCTAGGTGTGCTTTATTGTCATTGTCTCAACACAAAGTACACTGTAAATGTAATGAGAGGGAGGTAGGGCCTACTGTATAAGCAGCACTAAACCACACATGAATTCAACAAAAATTGTATTCAACTAACTACAAAATTAACGAGCAAGTTTGTTGTTCCGAGTTGTACTGTAATTACTGTTTTAATCAGGCAACCAAATTGTTGGCAATGAGTGAGGAAACAAGACTGAATTAAAAAGACATTTTCTGAGGATGACCAATTCAAGGCTTTCACTGCAACATATACCCAGTTGATTAGAATAGATGATCTGAGGGTATCCAGTATTCATTAGATTGAAATACAATTTTCAAACATTACCAAAGTTAACGGGGAAAAAGACTAAGTATATAAACAGAATATAAGTATCAATTTTTTTTCTATATGATTTTTTATATTTTCTTTTCTCTTTCTCATGACAGTTGTTAAAAAATGTGAGCAAGTTAGACTAGATAAATCACATAGCGTCCAAATATGTCATTCCTTTATATATGCTTTACAAAAATTTTATTCATTGCAGGTTAAATTGTTAGACACAACAATGCTTCAGTTATTGTTCTTACTACTAGATTACACTAAAGCTAAATTTTTGGAAAAGTAAGTATATATATAAAAAAAAACAACTTACAAAAACAAAATCCTGTGTTTTAAAGTTGTTCCGGCTGTCCTGCAAATAAAGTGGGTTAAACCACTCAAACAAAGAATGGTAGATTCCGTATCTCAAGTTTGGGTACTTGTGGATTGCTGCTGATACCTCTCCTATAGAAAAATAAAAAGACATTTGTGTAAAGATCAAAGAAAAGTGCGGAAAAGTCTGAAATTCTATTTTTTCTTGGATTATTTGATTAGTTTTTGAATCTTTTAAATTTCTCTAACAATTGTTGCTTTTTGGGGGGTTTTTTTTGGTTCTTTCAAGATTAAAAATATTCCACCTTACAGAAACAATAGTTGTACAAACAGACTATTTTACTTTTAGTCTTGATATAAGAGATCCTCTTCAATTCTGAATTTTTTTCTGGACATCACACTTTGATGTTTGATAATTTATTCTCCAGGTCACACATTTAAAAATCAAATTGCTGTGAACAGCTGAATTTATCAGCCACAATGACTGGCTCATACTGTCACAATCAATTTGAAGAGGTATATATCACCTGTCAACACTGCTGATCAATTTTAGTTCAGCTAGCAGTTGTGAAAATGCTTTTTGTCTCAGAGTTTTCTCTCTAATATCTTTCAATTTATCAGCCAATTTATCAATAACGTTTAGTAAGTAGGGAAATATCTCAAATTGCTACATCTATTTCTACACCATTTTCCTAAGGTTAAGAAATATCTTTAATGGGTCGTAAGAAAACTTAAAACTGCAGCCTGCTGGTATAACAATCAAAAGAAAAGTTTGTCCCACTCCCATGCTCTTTACAGAGTGTGGGGGAACAAAGAGTTAGAATCCTCATTGTACTGGGGAAACCCCACAGCCTCAACTATCTATCTGTGCTGGAGTGAAACAGGGGTCCAGAAAAGTTTTTGTCTACACTGGGGATTGAACCCATCACCTTCGCAACGCCCTTTATAATAATTAAGATATATAATTCCCTATTCAGGAAAGTTTAATACAAGTGTTGTATTACTGAAATAATTGTATTTAAGAATTTCTACAATGTTTTATTATTTACATTATATACAAAGAGTGGACCACAACAAAAGACACATATAAAAAGCGAACAATAAATGAGACGACTTGCAACAAAACCTACCAACAAGATCTCGCTTTGGCCCGACGTCCATCGCATTCCAATTAAATGAATATTTAGATGGCCAGCTAGTGAAACCTTCGTGATGCTTGGTCACTTGGACTATGTATCTGTACATGAATCAAACACACAGAAAAATCAGTAAAGTTTTAGATTTGTTGGGATGCTAAGGCCTACAAAAATGTGAAAAACATGCAAAAGAATTCACTAAAAGTTGACTCAAGTAAAGTCAATTACTACCTAATACCAAAATTTTGTTTTAAAATCTCTTTTTCATGTGTGTGTTTGTGTTTTTTTTTGTATCTCTGTCAACATGTTTTTCTGATCCAGGTGTGTTGATTTCAACTCAAACTGTCCAGTAAAGAAATTCTCATCAGATGCACAACATGGTTTTTGAAGAATTGAAGGAAAAAAAGATCCTGAGTTTTTCCAAGATTCGATCTTAATATACATGTATGTGCATAGAAACTTGAACAAGTGAGTAAATTTGTTTTACAGCATGTCAGCACGATATCGTGCATGGAAACTTGAAGCATACACATTCTTATAATAATAAGTTATAAAAAGTCAAAGAAATTAATTGTATCTATTGATAATAGATTATGTATGAAAAAAAACAGATGAATACAAACTAGTAGATTCTTGCCAATTGAGTTAAATGAAATTAGAGGGACAATGTTATTATGACATTTTAGTATGGGTTACCCTGGCCCTGCGCAAAGTCATGAAACTTAAAAAAAATCTAGACTTCAGGTTTATCCTGATGTTAGTTACCTCTGAAGAAGAAAATACTTTTTTTTAAATACTAGTTGGATTTTCATCTTGATTCTATTGAGAATTGAAGTTATTAAACCAAATTATTTTTTATGAGGAATTGATGGTCTCTAAAGATCTAAATGTATGTGTATTCATGAACAACATATCCATCTATACATTTATTTCCTTCTTCACTTTTTATGTCATATTTTATTATATCTTACACATATTTTTATACATACCTACGCACGCACACACACACACACACGCACACAAATTTACAATTAGAATAATGTGTGAAAACCATTTAGTACTAATACATGTACCTTGCTCCAGAGGCATTGAATATTTCAGCCCAGTGATCAGGGTTGAAGAGACCTTCCTGAACACTGAATTCCTTGGCAAAATCCGCATATGTAAAATCTGGCTTGTAGTTCTTTTTCATGAAATCCACGACGGAAGGGAAGGGCTGTGGCCCCTGCCAGTGATACCAAAACCATTCACTGCCGTAGCTTGGGACTGAACGGCGTTAGAGAGAGAATAAAAAACAGAGAGGTAGATAGATGGATGTAAATTTTATACATTATTATATATATATAATTAATTGTGCATGAAAATCAAAATTGTCGAGTGAAAATGTCAAAGTACTACATGTGAAAGCAATACGTGTGTTTTTTCCCTTTTAAATTAATGTTTCAGAGTTAATCAACAACTAATGGATCCAATAAAATTTTTGACACATGTGTTATGAAAAGTACAAAGTACGAAAACAATTAAAACATTATTATAGAATCCATAGCACCGCATCTTTCATCTTTGATATTTATACCCTTGGATGTAAAACCATTCACAATGTCATGGACTGATAGCATTGCGAGTTCTGGTATTTTATACCAAGACTTGACAGCATTTCTTCAGAGATCACACCATCTTTCACATCAAGATTTGTTCCTCTAAACATGTAGCAACATTTTAGCCTTGCAAAACGATTCCTGTTGCTGTATTGTTGACTGCCTGTTACAACAGTCTCCACCACCTTCTCCTACTCTGTTGTTACACACTGTATCATGTTTCTTTTGTTTAGACCTAGCCTAGGTTTCTTAATTGCACAGTGCAATGTTGTACAGGTTCACTACGCAGTTATATTATGGAACTAGGTCTCACTCGCCTCAACCACTGTATCCAAAATCACCCATTTTCTGGACACCTTAAGCCAAAACACAATCAAGAGACTGATCTTAAGGGGACAATAAATACATTTCAAATAGGGCATAATTGCTGCTGATTGCACAAAAAAAACTTGCAACTTGCTGGACCATCTTTTAGAGATGCAATGAGGAAAGTTTTTGTTCAGCAAACAATATAAACTCTATAGCATTCGGCTGAGTCCATACGCACTATGTGTAGAGTTTAGGTCCAAATTTTGTTTCACGCACTATATGTTAAAGTCTTTTAATATAAATAAACGGCAACCAAATTTTTTTTTTTTACAAAAGTAAATTTAATAATCTTTCTTAAGGCTAGGAGCGGGCTTAGTGCGTACACCTGGCAAAATTTGGTAAAAAAAAAAAGACATATAGTGCATACAGCAAAATTTGGACGAAAATCCATATATATGAATAAGAGGCAAAAACACTAGATCTATATAGGCCTAGTGCGTATACATTCCCATTTTGTCTAAATTTTGAAATACAGATTATTATTAAGGGCATTGAGCATGATAGTTTATGGAAGTGTGCTATACAATCGCAATATATTATTAATTTTATTATTATTATCTTTTATATTTACATGTATATAATAATTATTATACTTTTACTTAAGTTAAACAATGATCACAAACACTGGATGTTGCAGAAATATTATTTTACGCTTCATATTTTTAAATTGAGATCTAGAGTGTCTTCGACCAGACAAAACAGTTTCTCAGAACAACCTTACATATTGTGCATTATAGCATTATTTGGACAAACACTAGATATAGAAATCTATCTATAAACTGTAGCCTACATCAAAGAAGGATAGCCTATTAAGTGTCTATACTCTCAAAGAATGTACTAGATCTAGTAACTAGACTCTAGATCTAGATTTTGATCTAATAGTCTACTTTTTACCTGAAAAGACACCCCAATGTATAAAGATTCCAATTTTCCCTTCATCATACCAAAGAGGCAATGGTCTGGAATCTATGGATGCCCAGTTGGGTTCATATTTGGTGGAGTCAGCGTCATTTGCAGTTAAAGATAGGGTTATAAGCAAGTAAATGAAGTTGCTCCAAAAGACAGCCATTTTGTTGAAGGACTTCCCTTTTGACTCTTTTCAGTTTTGAGTTATGATTCCAGAAAGCAGAAACAGCAGAGAATGCTTTCGAAACATTAATCATGTGATCTAGTCACATGACCATAAATCACGTGACGTTGCTCAGTGTTCCAAAAAGAAGAGCTCGCGGCTTCTAAATGGGAAGGTAGCAGGTTCGATTCCCACTCCGCCTTTCTCCATGTCCTCCGTACAAATTGGTTCGGTGTTAGGACCAGCGTATCTTGCTTTGAGAGCTAGGATATATCAAACTAGGAAAGGGCCTCACTTCATCCCACCAAAGATTGTTCTGTTTGGGGGGGGGGGAATCCCGGTGGTCAATGGGCAGAGCTCGTCGGAAAGTTGCGGGTTCGACCCAGGTAGGCCTACCTCCCGATTGGGAATCTACGCTCTCCCCGCCTTCCCCGGAGACAAGATTATGAAAAAAAAGCATTTCAATGTACTACTTGAACATCTCAAAGAAAGGCAGGTATCTTTGATGCTGACAAATGACGTACAGGTTGGCTTCTATGACAGGTTATGAAAATGATGTTCTAGGTTTACCATACGTCTTATTAAAATAACACCAAGTTTAATGGAGAATAATAACAGAACAAGAAGATTAAACAAGTCATCTTGATATAATCTATGCACCAATTTCGTGAGCTCATGAAACATGTTTGCTAGAATTAAACAAGAGTAGAATAATATAATGTGAGTTGTTAGTTAAAAAAAATTCAACAACAAACAACAAATACAATAAAACGTAAAAAAAATAGGGCCTAAGAAAAAAATAAACAGAACATAAAATAAATAAAACAACAACAACCGGAAGGTAAATATTTCGTCACAATAATTTACAAAGCAACGGCGCCGAGAGTAAAAATAAGGCAACAAACATAATTATAATTAACAAAACTGTTTTCTTCTTCGATAGACGTGTCGTCATTTTAAAATAAACAGTGTGTTTGTTATCTGTGTATGACGTGTGCTTTACAAATGGTTTCAGCCGTAAGAGCATCAAAACATGGATAATCATAGCTGCGACTAGACGCCTACGTCAACACTCTATGCACGCTGTTATCAATATCAGCACTTGCGGAGATTGAAACCATAGATTGTGTACATAATTATGCTATGAACAGAAATCTGTGATTAAAACCTAAATACTAGGCCTAAATGTAGGCCACTAGGCCCCTGTCTCCCGTCGGGTCATCTTGACCCAATCCTGCCACGGTACAAAGTTAAGTGCACCACTAGCATTAAAATTAGACTTAAAACGGAGATAGGCTTATCAACAAATTAGACCAAGGCTTTAAAACAAAGAGAGATAGGTCCTAAATAAAGAATTGTGAACGTATAGAAGGGTGCAGTATGGAATCCCTCATGGTGAAGAGAGATAGCTCAAAATTGTTGCCTCGTAGACTGAGGTCAACGCACTGTGTTCGCTGCAGCAGTGCACTCACATGAGGTCATCTCGACCCAGTCCCAATGCTTGTGCAGTGCAGACTATTTCAACTGTACCAATGCACTACATGATCAAGGCAACAGAGAATGGTAAATTGGGTCAAGGTCTATTAAAAAGACAACTCAACGACAGTACAACAATCTAGGCCCTGCCGTCTTCATTAAACGGGTTTTGCAAGGTTAGCACTAGTTCACAAAACTGTACCATTGTTTGTCAAGCAATGTAACATGCCAATGGTTTCTCTAGTATAATCATGTATAATTATTATGTTAATAAACCACTATCGTAGTCTTTTCGTAGACACTCATTACATGTAGATTTATAATATAGATCTTGGTTCGTGGTATAGTTGCTGCAAAAGTTGGATTCACAAAACTGCAGAGTAAGTGGTGGTTTATTATAATAGAAATCAGTGTTTGACATGGATATGGAGATCCAAATTGCATAGATAAGGTAAGATACAATATTTATTTATTTAAAAAGTAGACATTGGCATTAAACACTGATGGATTTATTTCATGAAATACACAACTATTCTTATTGCAATTTAACGCACCAATAAATTATGTGTACGTAAACATCAAAGCTCGTGCACTGCTCCCACCCCTTTCTCTCTCTCTCTCTCTCTCTCTCTCTCTCTCTCAATCGCTCAATATCTCTCTCTCTCTCTCACTCTCTCTCACTGCCTGTCTATATCACTATCAGGACGGATCTAGAGATTAAGGGGCTAATTTTACGTTTCAAAGGAGAGAAGCTTTCTCCTAGTTTACCCAGTTCTTGTGTTCCCGAGAAACGTCTTCCATATGTGGCGATGGGTCCCAAGACGTTTGTATTAAGACCACATTGCTAACTTGCTGCCACAGGGAGACATAGCGAGGATACCTGGATTCTTCTCTCAGCCAATCACATTATAGGCTTCCGAACACCAATCAACCAGATATGGACAAAATCCGACAAATACTTTTTCTCCGATTTTGAACTCGAAACAGGTACCAACCAATTGTGATCCCAATGCTTTGTCACTTGCTCAATCTCGACCTAACGAATTGTCGGTCTGAGTTTTTTTTAAATTATTGAACACACCCCCTTTCCACTTTCTACCATTATAATCACCATTTCTTCCATTTCTCTTTGTTTTAAAACCATTGCAAGATTTGTCATCTAAGTACTAAGTAGGCTAGTCTCTGAGACCCTTCGTTTTCCTGAAGATAAAAACCAACGATGACCGTTACAGTTACAACTCTCTAAACAAGAGGTCGGCTACTAAGTACAAAGAAGGAGTAGATTTAGTCGCCCGACACACCATATTTTTAAATGCCATAGTCGGGCGGTTAAATCTAAACCCTCTTTGTACTCAGTGCCTTTAGGTAGCATCATCGGTTAGGTTGTTTTAGAAGTGTAGGAGCTCCATTCTAAAGCCTTGCTCAGATAATAGTGAATTAGCAGCATTTACATGCCTCATAACAATAAGAACTTAAATCGTACATTAACTGATCCTATAGGAACCAAAACATGGAAAAAGAAGATTGGGTGGACGACGACTTAAATATTGATTAACTTGAACATGAGACAGGAATACCGTGGGCAATCTTGCTTGTGAAATCAAGGACAGAAAAATATGGGAAAAGATAGTCATACTAGCAAAATAATGTTCGACTTCAGCCGCAAGATAGATAAGTTAGATCGGCCTAAAAGACACAGTCAAGAAACGATCATGAACGTGTTTGCTCAGCTGCCTAGGATAAAGGACAGTGGAAAAACCTTGTTGCAACAACGATCAGAGTATAATACAAAATACAGGAAACCTTTATTCATCTCTCAAGATGGAAATTATAAAGACACCATCTTCGTACAATAGACGAAATTAAAAAGTTTACATCGATAAGAAAATAAAAGTAAAGGTAGATTTTCGACACAAACATGACTGATATTATACATACTATATATATCACAATATCAGAGCTCAGGTTACTGAATGTATTTTACACATGAGAAATCTCATGTTGTGAACACGTGAAAGTATACATAATATACACTTGCGAAAATGGAAAAGAATATATTAACACAGTTAGGCCTACTATTAAATATAAGTACTCTAGTTCAGTATATATATGTATAGGAATTGGTTTAAAGAGTTTCTGTGGTGTAAATAGTCATTTTCTGATAAAAAAGAATTTCTGTATCTGTTGACTCTGGTCCTCGGTATCCTAAATCCTCCACTCTGTAAAATTCTACTGTCACAACCCATATCAACCCAGTCATAGAGAAGTCTGGCGGCAGCTTAACAGACTTGTAATTTATCATAAATTAATTATGTAGCAGGGGAAGCTACTGTGTAAAATTTAAGCGGAAGACAAAATAGCAGTCGTAACCTCCCATGGGTTGAAGTTTTTTTTTTAAATTGTTGATGCAAATGTACTGCCTCTTTTGTTTCTTTTCTATTTTCTCTTATCTCTTTGTCTATCTGTCTGTCTGCCGCCCCTCACCCACCTCCCTCTTTCCCACACTCTCTCAATTTCCCTTTTTTCCTACCTTTCTCTCTCTATTTCTTTCTCTCTCTCTCTCTCTCTCTCTCTCTCTCCCTCCCTCT
>RQTK01000019.1:941592-967632 GCA_003991915.1 Elysia chlorotica | reverse complement strand
TATCATTCCCCCCCCCCCCCCCCCCCCCCCATCTCTCTCTCTCTCTCTCTCTCTCTCTCTCTCTCTCTCTTTATGCCTTTCTATATTTTGCTTTTATTTTCTCAAAAGTCATATTCTTCCTCTAAACCCGAAATATTAAGTGGACACACACACACACACACACACACACAAGCACAAACACAAGCACATACACAAATACATAATATCATTACGCAGAAAACAATAAGATCTTATGGTAATTTCCAAAGTCTTCAGCATAACACTAGATACTACACGTTACTATGACAAATGTTTGGCATATTCATATTGCCGTTTTGTAAACAAATACTGAAAAGCCATTACCATTACTGTTGTGGTAAGGTACATACCATGACGACCTTGGAATAATTATGATTCTTATGCTTGATATTATTCTCACTACCCCCCCCCCCCCCCCCCTGCTAGGTATTCCGTAATCGTCGCGTGTGTAGTTGAATTGATTTGCTTTAACGTCCAACATCAGTACTGTATAGGATATATTGTGGATGGGCCTCAAGACTAACATCTGACAATTTTATGCGCTGTCACATACGAGACAGGGCGGGAATACCTTGACGGTCACATTAAACTGACTTCGACTCCATTAGGGAGCGAAATCGCCAGAGATCGAACCACGGACATTTCGCGTCGGAAGCCGATGTTCTACCCCAGGGCCACCGTGCCCTCCAATCGCCCCGTAGATTGCAAAGCTTGTGATACGACTATTATGATCCTTCTTCCTGGTCCGCGTGACGGAAATCCCGACCACAATCTCTGAAAGAATGTAGCCTGCTGATAATTTAGGATTCATTACACGTAGCGGTCAAGCCTGCAATTTCAGGCCTTGTTAACTTTTCTAACAGAGACTCGATACATTGCCTCAGTTTCTTGTCTGTCACTCTATCACTCTGTTGGCCTCTCTCTGGTGTATATCTATCTCCCCCTTCTCTCACTGTCCCTTTGTCTCTCTCATTCTCTCTCTCTCTCTCTCTCTCTCTCTCTCTCTCTCTCTCTCTCTCTCTCTCTCTCTGGGTTTTACGTCTCTCTGTTGGTATTACTATCTTCCCCCTCTCTCACTGTCAATTGTCTCTCTCTCTCTCCTTCTTTTTGTAACTATCTTTCTGCCTGTCTCTCTGTTTCTTTCTCTGGGGTTTTCGTCTCCTAGGTTCCCCTGGTAGGGGGGAGGGGGTCCTATACAGCGTCTCTTCTCTCCACCCCCCCTCTCCCTCTCTCTCTCTCTCTCTCTCTCTCTTCTCTCTCTCTATCTCTTTCTCTCCATTTCTCACCCCTCTCTCTTCCACTATTTACAACCTTGACATTATTATCCTGTGAATGTCCAGAGTTTTTGCTACTGTCCATTGGCCATGCTCTGCACGAGACGAGTATTTGGGAGGCAGTTAATGATACAGAGCAAGACTGGGAAGAAACAGTTTCGTAGTTCTGTAAGTTTTCTTTCTTTCTAAGACTACTGAGAAACATCACTGTTTTTTACCGTTTAAACATTAAAAAAAAGATACGATATATAATAACATTTATTGAAACAATAGGTAGAACGTATTGTTAATTTTTATGGTAACATTTTTTCTTCTAAAGCACTGTACGGTCTGCACCAACTAAAAAATTAATGTAGGCCTATATTACGATTAACATTATTTGAGAGCTATTAAACCCACTTTTCTGTTTACATAAAAAATACAAAATTTATGAGTTAAGTTAAGTATAGAAAGAAACAACACACTTATTTAATTCACCATATGTCACAGTATAACAGGATCCATTAATGTTTATTTTTCTTATCATCATAGTTAGGATAGAATGATACTCAGCAAATGTGTTTTTGTTCAACCTACTAGCCTACCATTGTAAAGTTGTCTTATCACGTGCTAATGAATTAATCAATATAGCTAATTTTATCTCTAAAATTTAAGTTTATTTCGACATTTTTCTAAGCGTCTGAATCTGGTCTGTAGTTTTAATGGGCGAGATGTCAGATTCTATAGACTGCAGGTTTGAAATTGAATTTAAATTTATTCGGAAAAAGCCTTTAGCCCATACATCATAATAACAAACATAATGTTAAAGGTACTTCCAGATAAAAAGACACTAATTTTGACTGTGAGACTATGAGAGTTGATATAATTGGGAAATGAATGAATGCAATAGTTTAAGAAATTGATTTACAATGCCTGCATTGAAATTTGGCTTATGGTCTTGTACAAAAAAAACAAAAAAAAACTGCAGCAACCATGGGTTTAAACCTAATTAAGGGAAATCATAAAACGCAGTCCTGACGTATTTGTAAGGGCTATAGATTTACAGGTTTTAATATATGTTCGAAAATAAATACTCATTATCATGAAGATGGCCTTCATAAGTGTGTGTATTAAAAGAAGGGAGGATCGAATTTCTTACTTTAAGATGATTACAAAAGAACATAAAATGAATTTCAATATCAACATCTTCAGCATTGCAACAAAGACATAGAGAAGACTTAGATATTTTACATATTATATTCAAGTTATTTCTTAAAGGCAGGCCTTGTGTCAACACAATTATGAGTATTAGAACTCTATGTTACCAATAATGCTTAAGCGATGTGATGTAACGTGCAGGAGCTAGAAATGGTGAAGTTAAGGCTCTACATTTTTTGGGTAAACCTAGGGTACATCTGATTTTAAGAATCACATTAAAATAATGGCATTTCTATGGTACGACAGACTGTTTAATACACGTACAAGAAACCGTACCAAACATTTTATGTCCGATTCCTCCATTAATGTATAATTATTCAGTCACATCTAATTTTACCCACATCCTTTACCTCCAGCTCTGGTTAAAATTAGACAGATCGTATTGGACCGGCCACCCTTTCAGATCTAGTGGCCGAATGGACTCGAACTCCAAACCTTCAACTCCACACCCGGACGGCGCCACCCAAGACCCCAGCTATGATGGTCTTTCCGATAGAGCGCTCAAGGCGTTTAGTGTGAGTCCCGCGTTCAATGACTACTTATCACGGACCAAGCACAACAAGTACCACCCTGAGACAAACCCTCAGGTGAGTGAAAAAAGTATTATTTGCTAGCGACTGGAGAAACAAGGGGATAAACATCGATATTCAATAATCATCTCACATAATTTTTTCGTGCCGATGATAGTGTTGTGTTAACGTATCACCCAGAAGAAATTGAAGATATTGCTGACCTCATTAAATAAAAGTAATTAAACCGTTGCGTAAAAGTAATTAAACCGTTGCTTAAAAGTAATCAAACCGTTGTTTAAAAGTAATTAAACCGTTGCTTAAAAGTAATTAAACCGTTGCTTAAAAGTAATTAAACCGTTGCTTAAAAGTAATTAAACCGTTGTTTAAAAGTAATTAAACCGTTGCTTAAAAATACATGTAGGAAAAACGTCTATCCGGGAAAAACCGTTACACAAACGGAGGACATAGATCTTGATATTATTAAGAAACGAGGTGCACTCGGAATGCATTTGGAAATCATCAAATGGAATCACAATGCATTGAAGAGCAAAACGTCCCAAACGTCCAAAGAAAAGGCTGATAATTACGTACACCATCTCAGTGATAACAAAATTATGCTGCAGAAACGTGGACAGTTTTTGAAACTCACTTCAAATCTCTAGCTTTTGTCCAGAGAAAAATGGAAAGAGAGATGGTTTGTGTATATATCCATTATTGTCCACAAAACCAACACATGGATTAGACAGTAAACACAAATTGAGGAATTCCGATATAAAACCTAAGAATCAAAGCACATGTGGACTGGCCACGTAGCAATAATGACAATCAGTCTTTGGACATCAAACGTTACCCTCTGACAAAATGTTCCAAAGAAGTCAAAGACCAAGCCTTAGAAAAGTTAGATGGAGATGTGAAATTGCACATCAGTTCGGAATGCAGTGGACGGGAAAGGCAGAAGATGGTGGTTACTTAAATGGTTCGAAAGGGGCTTTACATAGAATGAATCCGCTCTAGGTTTATTTTAGTTCTTTTTTCTTTTTTTTTTAGATTTATGCACTTCAACATAAAAAAAATTAATGCTAAAACAAATACACTTTTACAAGGACATATCTGGTAAATTTCGTAGTAATCGTTTCTGCAATTCGATGGGAGCAGAAACGCTAACAAATATAGATACATTGTATGATCAATAATTATGATCCACGATCTTTGAGCTTTTAGTTGAGGTAGTATGCATTTTCCAGTAGAGCCTAAATAAAACATGTTTACGAGCATACATTTGTTGTGTATGCCCTGATCATTGTCATTGTAGGTTTTTAGCGCAACCTTTAACTGAAGTGGCGGGTATACACGTACTCTTTGAATCTCCGTTGGATTTAGAAGACTATAACATAATGGTGTTTTTTTTTTTCAGGGAGTTGTCGCCTTTGGACTGGCTGAGAACAAAGTAGCTGTTGATGTTCTGCAACCGAAGGTACATTCCCCCCTGGTACATTGTTTCTGATTTTAACTTTCTTTCTTTCTCTCTCTCTCTCTCTGTCTCTCTCTGTGTATGTCTGTCTCTGTCTCTGTCTCTCTCTCTCTCTCATTCTCTCTCTCTCTCTCTCTCTCTCTCTCTCCCCTCTCTCTCATTCTCAACTTCCTCTTTCTTTATTTTACGCTTTGTGTCTTTCTTCCTCTCTCTCAGACTATCTCTGTGTTTATCATTGTCTTGTTCTAACAGACCTCAAAGCTTCAGTTTTTTTTAATCCAATATGACGTCCAAAACGATTGGTGCTATGGCAACCATTAACATTTTCGACGAACAGCTTTTTTTCTTTACGTTGTTACTTAAAAAATTTTAAATAAAAAATTAATTCAATTTAAACACAGTTTTGTCAATTCAATTTTTGTTCACATCGAATGTTTACACCTTATAATCTTCATCTAGTAATACATCTATTTTATCGGTTGTGTAAAATACATTCCTCTGTGTACCTCAGCTGGAAGCTATAGCTGCCCGCAAAGAAGACCCGAAAATCTACAGTTATGGAGACACGGTTGGCGAGACAGGGTGAGATACCGCTACATAGACGTCTATACACTGTAGTACTGTACCAGCAGGACTTTCAGCCTAAATCTGCTCCTCTTCCATTGACCCCTACATGTATTTGTTACGGCCTGGCATTTCTCCTTGTTCTGTATGAGAGAGATAGAGAGTGAATGAGATAGAGAGAGTGAGAGAGATAGAGAAAAGTAGATAGAAATATGAAAAGATAGAAAAAGAGAGAGAGATAAAGATAGAGGGTGAGAATTAGAAGAGAAAAAAGATGTAGAGACTGATATAGAATTGATACATATATATGTAGATAGATAGATAGATAGATAGATAGATAGATAGATAGATAGATAGATAGATAGATATGTAGATAGATAGATAGATAGATAGATAGATAGATAGATAGATAGATAGAGAGATAGATAGATGAATAGGTAGATAGATAGATACATTATTGTGCAAGCTAAGAAATCTTCAAAAATAAACTTTCAGGTTCTGTTGAACAAAAACAACAAACAATAATCTACCTGAGTTTTGGTGCTAATGACTTTGAAAAAATTTGTACTAATTTCTATTCATTTCTTACACGTTGCTAATGGACTAATTATTGACTGTTGGACCAAAAGAAACAGTCTTTTCCTTGGAAAAATTATTACATCGAAATCCATGCATTACATCATTATAGGCACAACAAAATATATACCGGGGAGGGATTGGAAGAGATAGAGGGAGATATAAAGGTGTGTTTACTTGTGTTTAATTAAAATAAGTGGTCGTGTATAAATTCCCACAAGCGATCGCACCTCCAGTAATTTATCCCCAAACTTCCCTTTGCTTTCTTCTTCTGACAGTTTCAGGCACTCGCTAAAACGCTTCTTGGAACACAACTTCCATCCGTTACAAGAACTTGACATTAATCAGGTAGGCGACCTAGTGTGTATAAAGTTTCAATATATTCTTTGCAGCTTTTGTTGTAAACTTTCTCAACCATAATAACACAATGTGGGTTTAGTTTCGTGGAAGTACAATGTACACAATGTATATGATTGTATCCTGTATCACTTCGCGTATGTTATATATAGAGGTTTTCCTCCCCCTTTTCCAGTTCAATGTTAGGAACAGTTGCACATAATAGTGTGAAAATAATACTTTCTTTCTGTTTCTATTTCCACTACCAGATCATCGTAAAAAGACGCATTTATAAAATAGCATTGCGAAATTAATATATAATATATATTTCATAATTTGTTTTCTTCTCAGCTGATCGTAACAAACGGGGTGACAGTGCTGTTGGAGAACCTGGCTTTTGCTCTAGCCTCACCAGGAGGTGAGTTTATACCAACATTCAGCATTCACTAAGCGGTTCGCTGAAATTTTTACTGGCTTTCGAGTGGACGTTCCATTTCGTTCCCCTGGTAGTTTAGTGTTTTTTCTCTATTTGTTGTAGTTTTTTCAGACTGAAGGACTGCATTTTTATGGCCATTGATAAGTTGTGTTATGTTTGACACGCAACTGTAACTCAACTTTACAGTATTTTTGTTGAGGATTGTGTGCAGCTGTTGTCTGTTGGGAAGCATTTGTTTAGTAGTCCGAAAAAAAAATATATACTCACACACACAAAGAAAACGTTAAATAATTATATAGATAGATAGATAGATAGATAGATAGATAGATAGATAGATAGATAGATAGATAGATAGATAGATAGATAGATAGATAGATAGATAGATAGATAGATAGATAGATAGATAGATAGATATATAGACAGACAGGCAGACAGACAGACTGACAGATAATTAGATAGATAGATAAAGGGCAAAGTTGTCCAAACATTTAAGCGTTTTTTTAACGAAACAACTATTGTGCAAGCTGAGAAATCTTTAAGAAAATTTTCAGCTTCTGTAAAAGAAAAACATACAATAATGTTTTGGGATTCTAATGACTTTGAATATATTTATAATAATTTTTATTAATTGCATACACGTTGCTAACGGACTAGTTATTGACTGTTGGACCAAACGAAACAGTCCTTTTATTGGGAAAACTATTACATCGAAAGCCATGCATTACATAATATTAGGCATAACAAAATATATGACAGGGGTGGATTGGAAGAGATAGAGGGAGGTATTAAGAATGTGTGTGTGTTTTTGTATATGTGAAAGAGGGAGTGTGTGTGTGTGAGAGAGAGAGAGAGAGAGAGAGAGAGAGAGAGAGAGAGAGAGAGAGAGAGAGAGAGAGAGAGAGAGAGAGAGAGAGAGAGAGAGAGAGAGAGAGAGAGAGAGAACTGGACCAAAGAGAGAGAGACAGAGGGAAAAAAAGAGAGAGAGAGAGAGAGAGAAGAAGAGAGGAAGTGATAGAGAGAGAGAGAGAGAGATAGTCTATATTTATTTTAAACTTTTGTTTAAGACGTATTACCAATTAAAAAAGTGGTCGCGTATAAAGTCCCACATGCTTTCTTCCCCTAACAGTTTCAGGCATTCTCTAAAACGCTTCTTGGAACACAACTTCCACCCGTTACAAGAACTTGACATTAATCAGGTGAGCGACTTAGTCTGTAAGTTTCAATATATTCTTTGCAGCTTTTGTTGAAAACTTTCTCAACCATAATAACACAGTGTGGGTTTAGTTTCGTGGAAGTACAATGTACATGACTGTTTCCTGTATCAGTTTACGTATGTATATGTAGAAAGTTTGTCTCTCCCCACCCCCACCCCTTTCCAGCTCATTGTTAGGGCCAGTTGTACATAATAGTGTGAAAAATATTTTTCTTCTGTTTTTATATCCACTACCAGATCATCGTAAAAAGACGCATTTATAAAATAACATGGTGAAATTGATTTTTTTTTAATTTTTTACCCCCCCCCCCTAATTCTTCTCAGCTCATCGTAACAAACGGGGTGACAGTGCTGTTGGAGAACCTGGCTTTTGCTCTAGCCTCACCAGGAGGTGAGTTTATACCAACATTCAGCATTCACTAAGCGGTTCGCTGAAATTTTTACTGGCTTTTGAGTGGACGTTCCATTTCGTTCCCCTGGTAGTTTAGTGTTTTTTCTCTTTTTATTGTAGTTTTTTCAGACTGAAGGACTGCATTTTTATGACCATTGATAATTTGTTTTGTTTGACAAGCAACTGTAACTCAACTTTACAGTATTTTTGTTGGGAATGTTGTGCAGCTGTTGTCTGTTGGGAAGCATTTGTTTAGTAGTCCGAAAAAAAAAAAATATATATATATATACTCACACACACACAAAGAAAACGCAAAAAAAAACAGTTTTACAGGTTGGAAACGGTTATGCAAACAAAAGTCTCTGCCACTTCCTTTCCCTCACTCACTCTCTCTCTCTCTCTCTCTCTCCCTCTCTCTCTCTGAACCCCGTGACCGGATGAGACAGGAATCCAGGTCGCCCCATCTATCTCGTGTGTGGCAGCACATATTATTGTCAGACTCAGACGATAGTCTTGGGGCCTCTCCACATCAAAGCCTATAATTTTATATTGCTGACGATGGACGTTAAGCAACCAACTCAATTCAACTCAACTCTCTAACCCCCTCTCCTTATCCCTACATTTCATTGTGTAACCAAAGCATATTTTTTTCTCAAATTCCCAAAGAATACATCATGATACCCAAGCCTTACTACTACCGCCTCATTTTGGATTTCGTTGAGAGGCCTGGAGTCAATATTCTCCCTGTTGAACAACCGCTTCCGGTAAGCTGAGCTGTCCTGATGATGATGATGATGATGATGATGATGATGATGATGATGATGATGATGATGATGATGATGATGATGATGATGATGATGATGATGATGATGATGATGATGATGATGATGATGATGATGATGATGATGATGATGATGATGATGATGATGATGATGATGATGATGATGATGATGATGATGATGATTGCGATGATAATAATAATGATGGTAATGATGATGATTTCGATGATAACAATAATTATGCTGATTCTGATGTTGATGATAGTGGTGATGATAATAATACTGAGCTTTTGGTAGTCTTGGATATATAGCTATGGATGACGCCAGTTCAGATTCCACTTATCGGTCATCTCCGTTTTCGCCATAGGCCATGTAATCACAATACCTCTAATGACTTATCCTTGCACTGCCCAGTCGGATACCAAGGACAACAGATACGCCTTAGATGTCCCAGCATTGGAAGCAGCCTATCTTCAGGCGGTTCGAGAGGTAAGACCATCTACTTTATTCATGTACCAGAGAGAGATAGATAGATAGAGAGAGAGAGAAAGAGAGAGAGACAAAGAGAGAGAGAGAGCCAGAGACAGAGACAGATTTGTATGTCAGATAACTGGTTTTTACGGTGTCACTACTAGTGCAATTAGAACAGTGACCTATTAGAACAGTGCCAACAAGAGACAATGGAGACAATCATTGTCCGGAGGAGGTGGAGGTGGATAGGTCACGTACTCCGCAAGGAACAAGATGCCATCCCTCGAGTAGCCGTTCAATGGAGGCCAGATGGACACAGGAAACGCGGGCGACCGAAAACCACCTGGATAAGGACAGTGGAGGCAGAGGCAGCAGCCATGGGACAGTCATGGGGCACCTTGAGGATGCTGGCTCAATACCGTGAGCGATGGATGGTGTTTGTTGCTGCCCTAATTGCCAACGGCAAAAAGGGCAGTAAGTAAGTAAGTAAGTACTATTTGTATGTCAGATTACTGGTTTTTAAGGTCTCACTTTTTGTGCAATGTGACCGGCTTAGTCAGGAGTCCTGGTATCCCCGCACTATCTCGTGTGTGGCAATAGGAAAAATTTTCGACGTTAGTATTGGAGTCTGTGACCGTAAAGGGTCCTCCTCGACAATCTATAACTATAAGGCGTAAAACTATGAGAAAGCTCCTCTCCCTTAAAAAGAAAACAAAATAAAACGGCAGCCTATAAGTCTTACAATGCATGCTTATTTTAATAGAGAATATGCGTCCTGGGTTTACAATTTTGCGAGCCTCCAAGGTAGCTTCTATATTAATGTGATGGGCCCAATGTCTAACAACTTTACGCATTACCACAAAGACGTCCAGCGGAGGGCCATAACTTCCGTCTTAACCAATCGCATCGTACTGACACTTATTGCTACTCATACATAGTCATATTAAAAGAACAGAAAATTTTGCTAATTTTCCCCATTCTTCATTGTAAGAAAGCCTACTTTACCAAATGGCACAGTAAAAAAAATGTTGCCCCGTACATCTTATATGTTTTTTCGTCTATTTATTTTAGTCACTTCCTTTTCTCCACAGGGAAAGGTCGTGCGCGCTATCCACATCACCAACCCAAGTAACCCCACAGGGGATATCTACACGGCTCAGGAGTTGAGGGATCTTCTAGACTTTGCTCACAGGTTGGTTTAGTCCAGGGGTTCTCATTAGCGAAGTCAGTAAGTGTATCGGGGCAGAAGGAAAATGGTGTGTGTTTGTGTGTGTGTGTGAGAGGGTTTTTTGGTCCAAGGTAGTCTGAAGATCTGTCTCCTAGTTTAACGTTTTCTATTTTCCTATACGGCGACGACTCCAAAGACTGGCCTCTGACAATATTACGTGCTCCACACAGAGACAATGTTGATATACCAGGATTTCTGTCTCAGACGATCGCATTATACCGACAGCGATCAACCCGTAGGGAGAAAGACGAATTTGTTGGAAATCAAATCCTGACCTCCCGATTAGTGTCTAAACACACGCGCTTCGTAGTACTGAACTACACTTTAAAAAATCTATTGTTCTGTACTACCCATTCCTTCCCAGATACAATCTCCATGTCATCGCCAACGAACTTTACGGCCTGTCAACCTACGACCCGCAAGTGGACTTTACCAGCATCCTGAGCCTGCCCCAACCTGACCCCGGGAGAGTCCATTTTCTATGGGGCTTCAGTAAGGTTAGTATAGATCTAGATCAGACCAACAGAGTACATGTATGAGGACTAGAGAGCTCGCTAAGTGGCATTTTGCTGGAGAAAACCAGAATATCAGTTTTGCTAGAGAAATAATTATTATGTTTGCAAAATACTCCTTTTTATTCCTACATAATAGATAGTCGTGAGATTAAAAATGTTTCAACATTACTTGTCAATTTACACCATATATTTTAACATACATTACTATACGGATTTTCACTTTGATGCCTGTATAATGAATGTGACAATGTTCTTTATTCCATGTGTTCCCAAATTTATTTAATTTTATTATTCCGTATGTAAAATATCATGCCATGCGCTCCAAGTCCAACTTTTCTTTTAAATGTATCGGTAAATGTAAAGCGTGCTATAGATCTAAAGTTAATGTTATTTATTCCATAAAGTTGACTAGGACGTGCATAATATTTATAAAGAGCTTTACCTGCTGGTTTGTTCCCTGGTTCAGGATTTTGGCCTGTCTGGTATCCGGATATCGGCCATGTACACCAGGCACCCAGGTCTGCTCAGGTTCTCCAGACAGACTGGGATCTACATCAGGCCCACGGAGATGGGGCAGAACAGACTCAAGCATCTCATAGACGACACAGGTGAGAAACGTTAAGGTCAACCAGTAGGGAGAAAGACGCATTGTTCAGAAATGGAGATTGTATCTGGGTAGGAATGGGTAGTACAGAACAAGAGAGTACTGCAAAAAAGACACTTATCTGGAGATCGGGGTATATATGGACCCATCCTGCGATACGTAACTCTGTATCTAGGTGCTGTCGCGATGACAGACTGTCATCTACACCAGCCTCACGGAGATGAGACAGAAGCCTCAAGCAGCTGATACGTGTAGGTGAGGAACTTTCAGGTGATAGAGACCTTGCAATACCGAGGAATTAAGACATAGGTAAAGGAACCTGCATCGGCGTCCACTCATAGCTCTATCTTAGACTTACGGAGTCAAGGAGCGATCAGAAAACCCCAAACCTATAAGGGCGTGACAATGTCATCCGTTATGTTGTGTGGATTGCAAAGCCTAAAATATGGTGTATAATAATGGACTCGAACCGCGAACTCCTCTCAAGAAGGTCAACGCTTTACCACATAAACCAACAATCCACTAACCTGTATCTTAAAGCCTTTTGTGATGACTTCGACATGGTAACCCTGCAGCTCATTCAACACCCTTATTACCCAACTGTTGTCTGTCTGATCCAGACTACATCGACACCCAAGCCCTGCCTGAGGTGAGACGGAGGATGTGGGCGAGGCACCAGAGCGTCAAGCAACAGATCGAGGCATGTGGGGGTCGAGTCCACCCCAGCCCAGCTACCATATTCAGGTGGTTGGATCTCAGCTCGGTACGTAAACTTTGGTTGGACAACACAAAGCTGCCTCTTACTCCTAGTGCCACGACGCCGCTGAGTTGAGTTGATTTGGTTTGTTTTAACGTCCAACATCAGCACTATATAGGCTACATTGTGGACAGGCCCAAGACAATTTTATTTGTTGCCACACACGAGACAGGGCGGGTATACCATGACTCCTGTCTCACCCGGTCACATTCAATTGACACCGACCCAACCACACATTAAATTGACACCGACCCAACCAATAGGGAGCGAAATCGCCAGGGCTCGAACCCGACCTTTTGCATCTGAAGCCGATGTTTTACCCCAGGGCCACAGGGCCCCCCGCCACGACGACGTTACATTCTCAAGGAAGATCCTATACGGCGACGGGATCACGGGGCGGGATGTCTGGGACTGCTTCAGTCACAATATTATAGTGACGCCGACCCAACCAGTAGTTGAAAAACTCGGCGGTCAGTGCAGGAGACGAAACCCGCGATTTGCGAGCTCTATCGCTGTCACAGACTACCCCGTACCCCACACCCCAACACCGCACGCTTTTTTCAGCTCGATAATTTATGTTTTGATAACCACAAATTTTCCACCTGTATAATTATCTTGTTCTAGTTCATACACACACACACACACACACACACACATGTGCTTGTGAAGAGAAGGCCAACATTTTGCTGAGCTGTACATAATTTAATTTCGGATTGAATGTTGTGTGCTCAAATATTTATTTTTAGTTATAGAGGAGAAGGAAAGAAACTGCTTGAAATTAATTATATGGGGCGTTCTGCGGCCCACATATACTAGTCAATTACTGTTCTTGACCCCCCCCCCCTCAAATCAAAGCGGTCCACCTACACTCATCAATTACTTATCTTGAATCCCCTCCCCATTTTTTTTCAAGTTTCTGACCACCCCAGACTTAGAGGGCGAGAGAGACCTGTTTGACCGTCTGTACAAGGCCGGGGTCCACCTTATGTCCGGCGAGAGTTTGGGCCATTCCTTACCTGGCTGGTTCAGGATGGTAGCCGCTCTGGAAGACTTTGCACACACGGAGGGTAAGGGATGCTGAGAAGTGAGATAGATCATGCATGACCAGCTGTTCTCATCGCCAATAGACAATGTTCCAAGCAGAGTGCTATAAATTCTTCTGTTCTTCCTTACAGCCATAGACATAGTCATTATATAATGTAATATTATTTTACATATGGCACCTATTTTTACAGCCGTTTGTAACGAACTCATTAGAGCAAGACAAAATGTTTTTTTTTTGCCGATTTCTTTATTCCGGCAGTATATTATGGTTCTGAAAACCATTACTAAACTAGACTCTTTAGCTATTAAAAAGAATCCTTTAAAATCCGAAGTACAAAGACATAAAGATGCGATAAAGATACAAAGACAGAAATATACAGTAAAACATAAAATTTGGCGCTGGAACACAAATAGAACAAAGAAATAAGATTAAAATAATCCAATAGTTCAAACTTGTAAGCTTAATCATAATATCGAAGAATTTTATTACAGCTGTAAAATCGAGTAATCATTTTACCATAACCTGTTTGAGGTATTTCCGAATTTGTACATACTCTTTGTTTATAATTAAAGACACGATAAAGCCGAAAGATCAAAATGTCTTCGATTATAAACAAGTTGATATTTTGTTTTAATGAGTGTCTATAAAGTAGAGTTTTTAAACTGTAATTATTCGTAATTACCCATCCCCCTCTCTTTTTTGCTTTAGGTATGAACCGACTGGTGTCAGTTCTAAATGAAATTCGCAGAGAGAGACAACAGCAGAACAAAACAGCAAGTAGAAGTAGCAGGGACGACATCAGTGGAATGAACGTCTTCTAAGTCATTACCTTTATTATTCCATGCTTAAAAATGTATACACAAGAAATGGGTTTGAAGATGTTGTAATTTTCAGGATAATTTTGGCAGCAACAGTATGTATTATGTATGTATGTATTATTATTATTATTATTATTATTATTATTATTATTATACCTGTTTGACCGTCTGTACAAGGCCGGCGTCCACCTTATGTCCGGCGAGAGTTTGGGCCATTCCTTACCTGGCTGGTTCAGGATGGTAGCCGCTCTGGAGGACTGTGCACACACGGAGGGTAAGGGTTGCTGAGAAAGATCTTACACAGCGAGTCGTTCACATCGCCAATAGACAAAGTTCCAAGCCTATTACATACCGCACCTATTTTTACAGCCGCTTGTATGAAACTCATAATTATAGCAAGACAAAATGTTTTTTTTTTTGCCGATTTCTTTATTCCTATAGTATTTTGTGATTCTGAAAACTATTACTAAACTAGACTCTTTAGCTATTAAAAAGAATCCTTTAAAATCCGATGTACAAAGACATAAAGATGCGATAAAGATACAAGACAGAAAGATACAGTAAAACATAAATTTGGCGCTAGAACAAAAATACAACAAAGAAATAAGATTAAAATAATCCAATAGTTCAAACTTGTAAGCTTATTCATAATGTCGAAAAATTTTATTATACTCGAGCTATCATTTTACCATAACCTGTTTGTATTATTTCTGTATTTGTACAAACCTTTTGTTATAATTAAAGACACGATAAAGCCGAAAGATCAAAATGTCTTCGATTATAAACAAGTTGATATTTTGTTTTAATAAGTCCTTTGTCTATAAAGTGGTGTTTTTAAACTGTAATTATTTGTAATTACCCACCCCCCTCTCTTTTTTGCTTTAGGTATGAACCGACTGGTTTCAGTTCTAAATGAAATTCGCAGAGAGAGACAACAGCAGAACAAAACAGCAAGTAGAAGTAGCAGGGACGACATCAGTGGAATGAACGTCTTATAAGTCATTACCTTTATTATTCCATGCTTAAAAATGTATACACAAGAAATGAGGCTGCAGATGATGTAATTTTCAGAATAATTTTGGCAGCACCAGTATGTAGTAGTAGTAGTAGTAGTAGTAGTAGTAGTGGTAGTAGTAGTAGTAGTAGTAGTAGTAGTAGTAGTAGTAGTAGTAGTAGTTGTTGTTGCTATTGCTGTTGTTGTGGAATAATAAAATACGAGAGTTTGTTTTAGAAAGACCCAGAGTAACTACTATGGATAATAGGAATTATCGAAATTCATATAATACATTTTTGTATTGACAGTAATTCTTAGCTTTTGTTTAAGAAACACGTGCATGAAAATAAACATGCGGAACACCTAAATATGCCTTCACATTTTCTTAATGAACACTAACATTTGGGTCGAATTTGAAAATTATTAGTAGTTAAAACTGTTTTTTTTAAATAAAAACAAAATAGATTTCGTAATACGGAACAAACCATAAATATATTTTTTTAAATATTGTCAAAGCAAAATGAAAGTCAATACAATTACAAACAAAATGTTTGGTTTATTAAAACAAAGTACGTTGACAACATTCATAGACGGCAAGACAATTGTAAGTTATGCCCATCTACGCTTTTACATTAAAACATTATAATAACAATGAACTCGGACAGTAGTCATAAAATCCTTTAACTGTCTCTGTTTGTGTTGGCACTTAAATTTTCAGTTATTCTTACTTATTGGATCCATCCTAGATATAGCAAAGCTGCTTACGTAGGAAATTAAAAAAACCCACAAATTATTAAACAACCGCTACAAGGCTCTAAGCACACCCTCTTCCATGCGATTCCTCAAAAAGTTCCCTTATTCCTCCACATCCCTGTAGATCAACGCAACCGTTATGCACTGTCTAATTTGTATGCAAATCCGTAAACAGGTTTATTATTGATTCACACTTTGTGTGCAAAGACAAACATTATTTTCCACCTAGGAAACTGCACTGAAAGAGTTGTGTCTACATGGCACTTTTTTTTTTGACAACTTTAAATTCAATCCATCAATAGTGTGTCAAACGTTGTTCTATTTCTCTTGAATCTGCTTATATAAAAAGAAAAAATAAGAAAAACAATTTTGTTTTATTATTCTCTTTGATAATATTAACTTATTTGCCCCATTAGTGGTCTGTTTAGTTTTGTTTCTTTTCTAACCCTCACACCAGGATGGCCGTGGTACGAATAGCAGATTGTATTTTATCTTCCAAAAGCTTCTAGATAGGGTATTTCGACCTTACCATACTAAGTAATAGCGTAGTAAGTCAATTCAGCGCTCTAAAACACCCAGTTGCATAGAACTAAACAGGTAAGACCGTTTTACGACGTAAACTTTACTACGATAAAAACGAGTTGCTAGGGGCCCAGATACACGCACCTATTCACAAGTTTAGTTAGCGCATGTTAGTCATGGTGGTGGTCAGGGCAGGGGTTGGGTACATAATTCCTACTGGTTGGGTCGATGTCGCCACAATGTGACTGACTCAGTTATGGGTACCAAGCTGTCCCGTCACCATATAGGATGCACCGACTAGAGAATGAGTGGCGTAATGTGTTGAGTCAAACCGCAATGTCTAATTACACATAAAAAGCAGTTAGTAACTAACAGTTTTGGACAAGTAATTTGAAAATTACGACAAAAATTTATATGAAATAACATATAATTGTTTTATTCAAACGTTGGCATGGGGTATCCAAAAAGTTGAAAATCTTTGTAAAACACTCGGACTATTTTTTCCTTTATCCAGTTTGGTACAGAGTTGTAAGCCTCTATGCAGTGTTTCTGTCTTATCTGTCTCCAGTTTTCTTGAGACAGTTCCGCTTCTGTCCATCTGTCTCTAACACTCAGGTACTCGCCATGAATAGCTCTAACGCACTCCGATATCCCTGGCTTAGTTCCAAACCGACAACTTCTTTCTACCTTTTCAAAGTTTATCTCTGCAATGTATGAATCTCTTTGAGGACTTTCATTTTTTATAGTTTTTGGAATGGCAGAGACCAAGGGGAGGTAGCCATTCAACTGGAACACGGTGACAAGTCTGTGAATTAAATCCCTTAGATTAAGACATTTCTGCAGGCCCGTGGACCTATGCCATTTTCGGAGATGGTAGTCCGTGATTTGAAACATCTCCTCTTCACATCGCTGCTTAAAAGATGTCGATGATGTTTGTTCGTCCCTCGATGATTTTTGTTTAGCGGATGGTTTTGGGAATATTGAAAGAGTTTGTGGCGAGGGAGATAAGGACAGGTGTGTGAGAGATGGTAAGGGGAGCGCGTGGGAGGAGGGTGTATTTAATGTTTGACGAAGTCGTGGTGATGATGATGATGATAATGATGATGACGATGATGATGATGATGCTGCTACTGGTGATGATGATGATGATGATGATGATGATGATGATGATGATGATGAAGATGATGATGATTGTGTAGATGTTGAGAATCGTGTTAATAAGGGTGGGTTCAGATCTTGCGGTAATGTGTCGGGCGCAATATAAGTCTGTGAAGGACCCAGCCTTGGTCTAATTGTGTATTCGTGCGCTTCATATATAGGCCGTATAGGTTCATGTGTAGGTCGATGAGAAGATGGGAGCCCTGATGGTGCAGCCGCTACTCGGTTTGACCAAGGAGAAAGTGTAGACAACCTGCCCGATGAAATATTTGGTGTGGCAGTGGCCAAGAGAACATTATTCGAGGACTTCCAGAGACTGGTGTCGGGAGATCTCCCAACATGGATGCTGCGGCTTCTATTGTTGTCTCTGACGTAGCTAGTGCTGTTGTTGCTGCTACTATTGTTATTGCTCTTGCTGTCACCATCACTGTTGATGTTGCTGTTGTTTTTGCTATTCCTTCTGTTCATGCCATTGCTTTTACTATTGCTGTTGCTACTACATCCGCTGCTGATGCTGCTGTTGCTTTTGTCGCTGTGGTTGCTGCTGTTTTTTGATGACTGTTGGTTCGATGCATCATTGGGTAAGATGCTAGTCAGCCCTGATATGTTTAGGATGTAGTCTCGATCCCTGAATTTAAAAAAATGCAGGAAAGAAAGTGTTTTTAAACAAATTTGGTAAGGTAAAAGGCTTAAGTTAAATATTTGAGTTAAAGCAGATTATTTTGATAACTAAACTTACTATGTACTTAGATTTTGTTTAAAATTGTTGAGCATTGGTAAAACTTTATAGAATTTCAGATTACTTGTTTCGAAGACAGTCTAAATATCTGACACAGATTAAGTAAAATCATTTTCTTAACGTACTTCACCAACTAGGAATATTTCGCATACTAGTTTGAATATTGATGTCTTAAAATCTTACTTGCTGCCACGCAGACAGAACTGTGATGGATAGAAATAAACATAACCAAACCGGGGCTGAGATTGGTGACGGAAGATCTAGTATCTCTGCTAGAGGTAGTAGTTGGTGTCGATTGATGTCTAAAACCATTTGTGTTGTTTGTTTAATTGTTGCTTAGTGTTCAACATTAGCACTTTATATGCTTTACTGTGGAGGGTCCCAACACTAACGTCTGACACACTGGCGAGCTTCCACACGGAGACATTGCCGCGATACTATGACTGATGCCTGAACAGAAGACATTATAAATAACGCCGACCCCACAAGGTGGTGACGAAATCGGGCACATAACTTTTTAACCAACCGTGGATTTCGAACCAGGCATCTCTTAACGCTCAATGCCAGTTGGCCCCCACCCCTGAAAACCAACGAATCAACCAACACCCCAATCCAATTCCAAACTGACCGTTCAAAGGTCTCCACCTTGCCCACGATGTCCGGCCTGTAAACACAAGGGTCGCAGGTCTCGTGGATGGGTGACCAGTGGCTATCTTGCTTGACCAGCGCGTACAGGAGGAACTCAGTGAAGGTCACGTCCCTGGCGCAGGACAGGTTCTCTGAGTCCCGTCTGCTGGGGGAGGGGGGAGGGGAGAGGGAGGGAGTGTGTTTGTTTTGTTGCAGTTGCTTAAACTCCAACTTCAGCTCTATAAAGTCTTTACTGTGGACGCACCCCAAGACTGATAGTCGAAAGTTAATGAATTGTGTTTACTTTTAGGTAAAGATAACGTTGGTTCCCTCAGAAACTAGGCTCTAGAGAAGGTTGTGATACTGATACCAGGGACATAGCGATAACGAATATGCATCGATATTTAGTTATACTGTAAACCAATGGAAGGGCGAAGAGCTGCTGTTAATTTAGTTAAAAGAAGGACTTGAATCTAGAGAACTAAACTCAATCCAAAGGGTGCGCGATAACGCCAATAGGTAGGATCATGTGGATCACAAGGCCTTCAAGTAGTATGGGATTGCGAGAGAATTGCAATGAGTGAATGACACGAAACATATGGTGAGGGGGCAAAAAGTGTTACAATTTCAAACAAAAAATACTATTGAATACGAGAGAGAGAGAGAGAGAGAGAGAGAGAGAGAGAGAGAGAGAGAGAGAGAAAGGGGGGGAGGGAGACCGACAGAGAGATACAGTCTGAAAGACAGAGAAAAAGAAAGAGAAAGGAAGAGACAGAGATAACAAGAGAGATGAGTTAGAGCAAATTAACTGAAAAAAATGTTATTGCTTGCGAGAGAGGTTTGAACTGCAAGCACATTAACACAATTTGGAAAACGAACAAACAAGAACAAACTGAACTGTCAGCGAACTGACAACTCAAGATCTAGGTTGCTCTGTGAACGAAACCCCAAATCAAACTTCTCGTTGTATAAGTGAAGAACAACTCACATGTCAATGGAAACTGGACATTGACTTGTATACCATCAGGGCTGTCAGTCCTAAAGCTGTCCCAGGCTGATAATTTCCTCTTAATTTTCATTAATGTTTTCTTTATACAGTATGTGTAATTTACTCATTTTTCATAATTTTTCTTTGCTGTTCATGTATCATGTCCTTTATGTGCAAAACTGCCTTATAATGTGTGTGAATGGCTGATAAATTGTATCGTCTTAACTATGTAAAGCGCTTTGAGCCGGCTATGCTGGGATAAAGCGCTTAAAAATGATCTTCATTATTATTATTATATAGGAATACAAATATCTCTGCCACAGCGTCGTGTGTGGCGTGTGTGGCGGGGGGGGGGGGGGGCCGGGGGGAGAACACGGGCTTTTGACGCTGGGAGCCCGATGGAGTTCGAGCTGTGGCGATGTGGACATTTCTTCAGCATCGGCTTCTGGCGCAAAAGGTCCGGATTCGAGCCCTGGCGATTTCGCTCCCTACTGGTTGGGTCGGTGTGTATCAGTTTAGTGTGACCGGCTGAGATAAGAGTCATGGCATCCCCGCCCTGTCGCGTGTGTAGCAGCACACAAAATTGTCAGACGTCAGTCTTGGGGCCCGCCTACAATATAGCCTATATAGTGCTGATGTTGGAAGTTGATCCATCTCAACTCAACTTATCTCGTGTGTGGCAGCACATAAAATTGTCAGACGTCAGTCTTGGGGCCCGCCTACATTATAGCCTATATAGTGTTGATGTTGGAAGTTGATCCATCTCAACTCAACTGATCTCGTGTGTGGTAGCAAATAAAAATGTCAGACGTCAGTCTTGGGGTCCGTCCATAATATAGCCTTTACATTGCTCACGTTGGAAGTTAAACCAACTGAACTGAACCCGCTCTGGAGACTTGTCCCCGTTTAGGGCCTAGAGGACGGTTAACTTTTTATGTCCATAGACAAGTTTGAAGCAGTAACGACCTTTGTAGGAGACACAATGTGTGTTAGCGCATTCAGAGTGCACGCCTTTGAATCAGGAGGTTCCGGGTTCGAATCTTTAGTGGGGTTTTTTTGTTCAGTGATAGAAGGCCTATGATTTGACTGTCGAAGTCAATTGAAAAAAATGGTCAGAATTTTATCTTGAGACCCGCCGCCGTATACCTGTGCAATGCCATCCACCTCCGCCGGTGCAAAATCCTGAGCCCGTGGTCAAGCCAGGAGTCCGGCAGCACAAACTTGTCCAGGTAAACAGCCCACAGTCTGGACAGAGGCTCGCGTACAAACATCACCCGGGTGGTCAGCTGGAGGCGAGTCCAGTCCTCGCTCAGCCTGGGGTGAGCAGACAGATCCACAGACAGAAACACATAAAGAGAATGGATGTGCGTGTATGTGTATGGGGGAGAGAGAGAGAGAGAGAGAGAGAGAGCTGGTGGAGAAGCAGAGAAAGAATGACGCTGAGTCAGACGTAGTGAGCGACAAAGAAAGGCAAATAGTGAAGGCGAGAGAAAGACACAAAGAGATAGATAAAGATATTTAACGAAATTGAGAGAGACAGTGTGGTTTAGAGAGAGAGTAGATACAGTGTGACACATAGATAAATAGACAGGGAAAGACATCGAGAGAGAGAGAGAGAGAGAGAGAGAGAGAGATGCACCTGTAGAGAACACCGTCTCCCGAGCTGACGTGATGCACGAACATCCGGGTAACCTGGGAAAGAGACCGTCCTTGACCCAATTCTGTTTTCAGGTTGGTGAAATGGAAAACCCTCTTCCAGTATGTACTGCCGGTCTAAAGAAAAGCGCAGAGAGCAGTTCTTAAAATTAGGTGACTCAGGGAGCAATAAAAGCATTTGTATGATTTAAAAATTAAAATAAAAAGCACCATCTTCCTTACATATAAACCTAGATGACCATGCTATATTTGGAAATCTCGCCTTTTTTTTAAATGTCTTTGTGTGTTACATAAGATTTAATGATAGTCATTAACAGAAAAACTTCCAGTGTTTCCTGAATTATTTTTTCCGTTTTATTCCCCCTTTTTTATTTCACGTTTTTGTTTTGGTTGTTTTTATGATGGTTGTTTTTTTTTGCATCTTTTGTTTTTTAAATTGTATGTACAAGTTTAATAAATATTCTGGTTATGTATATTATTTTGTATGCTCTTACTTTTGGCGTGAAACACATGGAAAGATTGTGCGAAAACGAGGCGAGAATTTGCCTCCCTGTCATCCGAGCATTGCTTTTGATTGTAGTGGGCGGAGCTGTCTTGTCACAGACGGTCTTGTAAAGCTGTCTGCGGCGGGATAGCGTGTTTACCCAGTCTTGCTGTAGGTCTGGACTCTCTGTTCGGATGCTTGGACCAAACGCACGCTCTGTGGTATCAGGTTGATCTCTGTTATGATGCTGGAGTGTGGATGAGCGTTGAGGGTTGGGTTGGGTTGGGTTGGTTTTACGTCCAACAGCAGCACTATATAGGCTTTATTGTGGTGTGGATGAGAATGTTTTTTTTTGTTTGTTTTTTTACAAGATTTCAATATAAACAGTACGTAAAGAGTTTTTTCTTTTCGCTGTTCCTACCGATTTCTATCTGTGTAGCAATCTCAGAAACTGACTTTACTACAGTTCATACCTGGCCATGTAAAAAAGACGCGTACAAAGTCAAGACATTGAGCAGTGGACACTTTTTAAATTGTTTGGTGAATAAAATAATATTGGATCAGCTAAAAATTTATGGCAATACTTTTTGCCCTTATTTATCAGTGAAGAGAGACCTAGAGATAGAGATAGTGAAAAGTTTTTATTATTAATTTTGCCGAGTAAGCTTATGAATGAAATTGTGAATTAAATTAAATTGCAGCTTACCCTACCATTGTTGAGCAGAGGGGAAAATATATCTGTGGAAGAGGAGAAGACAAAATTGTCATTATCGTTATCGTAGTAATGATGATGGTATTGATGATCTTGTATGTGGTGCTGCTGCTGCTGCTGCTGCTGCTGCTGATAAAGATGATGATGATGATGATGATGATGATGATGATGTCTTTCTCTATCTGCCTCTGTTTCTCTTAAACTGCCTCTTTCTCTTAGTCTATCTATCTATCTATCTATCTATCTATCTATCTATCTATCTATCTATCTATCTATCTATCTATCTATCTATCTATCTATCTATCTATCTATCTATCTATCTATCTATCTATCTATCTATACTGATTTTCCAAGTTGTAAAAGTCTTCACGAGCATTTTTATCTTCGGTGTTAAAGAATATTTAAATCTTATCTTAGTTCTAGACCCACAGCTGCCGTCTCCAAACCACGGGTAATTTTAAGTCATGAATATTTAAAATGTAATGCAATGAGGCGCCGCTGTGGCAACCAATTTTCAGAGCCTGGGGGAACCGGTAATTCACGAACTTGCCTCCATTTTGTTGTTGTTGTTGTTGTTGTTTTTGTTGTTGTTGTTGTTGTTGTTGTTGTTGTTGTTGTTGTTGTTGTTGTTGTTGCTGCTATTATTATTGTTGTTGTTATTTTTTTTTAAACTGAGTATATTTTCCGTGGAGTTAGCGCACTATTGTTTTTAATGTTATGCCAAAGTACAATGTTTAATTTTGATCTAGTATCGAGTCGAAACATTTTCAATTTTTACCTGAATAAAGGTTTCAGTGGCGAGTTAATTCCATTCAGTAGAGGATATTACATTATTTTCTTTAAACTGACTCAGAGCAGAGAAACAAACCCAAATTGTACTTTTTTGTTATATTCATAAAAATATATTTTAGCCCCGTGTGTATCCAGATTCTAAAAGAGAGTCAATTGACATCAATCTTAATTTCTTATTGTGTATTATTTTCGTCCTATGCCAATAAAGGATGGCATGTATTCTTGTTTTGTTTTTATTTCCTCTGTAGCGGAGACAAAAAAACTTTTCCTGCTATATATTAATGAATCAAGTACCATTTGGTCTCTGTCATCTGCGTTTTGTTCTGTTTGATTACTTATCATGCTTTAGTTTGGAGTAAAAATAATATGCTTTGATTTCTGTGTATTAAGTTAGTTCTGCCCATTTAATTTAGTCTGGGATTATGAACTTTTTCTGTTTTTATCGTCTTCCATTCATACTATGATATTTCCATTATGTATCCGGGCGAAGTGTGTTTTGAACAAAAGTAATATTCGATCCACTTAGTGATTAAACATTATTTTGTGTACATCCCGCCAATTTATACAAATGACTGATTCTTCATAATGATTGAAGTAATCGTTATGTACTTTTCTCTGCATAAAGTATTAACTTTTTTTGTTCTGAATCATTCAATTCAGTATAGAATAATGCACTTGCTTGTCTTTAATTCCTGCCTTTTGCAGTGAGCTTCTTTTTAAATTCTTTATCGGGGTGTAGCAAGGAATCACAAAAATTAATACTTTTTCTGTATCAGTCAATTAAGCAAAGGATAATAAACTATTTAGTTTTTGTCTTTTGCCATTCTATACTAATGATTTATTCTTTATCTAGCTGCGGACTGAGACATGTCCTATTAAATTTAATTGCGGAATTATAGCACTTTTTTCTATTTAATGCCCCTTGTGGAAATGACATAAACCTCCTACATTTATCTGTATTTCTATTAGTTCTTTTTCTTGTGTTCGGAATCGTTTAATTTAGTAAAGAATAACGCTTTATTTTGTTTCTATCTTCTGCCTTTATACTTATGATTTATTCTTTATCCAGTTGTGAAAATGAGACGGCTCCAGATCAAGCCAGCAACTTCACAATGATATCAGTGTTTTGTTTCTACCTTACGTCCCTTTACAAATGACATAAACTTCGTAATAAGTAACGAAAGATAGAAAATTCATCTTATCTCTTATCTTAGTATTTATTCATTTCTCTTACTAAATATCGATTATCGTGCTGACGAGCCATAAAAGCAAACAGGTTTATTTCTCTTTCATTTTTTCTGAATCATTCATTTCATATAGGAATAATGCACTGTTTTTTTATTCTTCTGTCCTCGGCCTTTATACTAATGATTTATTCCTTATCCAGTTGTGAGATATGCCATGCCCAGTTCAATGCAGTAACACTGATAGAAAGATACCACCGTGTTATTTGCAGAGTGTACAAAGTGAGAAAGTGGCCTTCTCCCTGGGAAAATATTATGATTAGCTTAAGGTCCGGATAGAAGAGAGAGTATTGCTGGCGTAGGTCGCAGCAAAAAAAAACAAAAAAACCCATTGAAATGCTTTTCGTAGGGCGGGGGAGAGAGAAAGATGTCCTTATTCAACTACGCTTTCAATTTTAACAATATCTTCATTACTCTTCTATCTCTATACCTATATTTGTATAGATCTATCTATCTATCTATATATCTACCTATCTATCTGTCTATCTATCTATCTATCTATCTATCAATCTATCTATCTATCTATCTATCTATCTATCTATCTATATATCTATATATCTATCATCTGATTATCTATATTTTTCTTTCTCGACCTCTCTATCTAGCCTTCAACCTTTCTATCAACGGACGCTTACAATTTGCGAACCCAAATGATCTATCTAGTATTCTATTCTCTACTATCATTTATACCCATTTTATATCCCCCCCCCCCCGCCCTTTTCTTGATCTGTATTAAATTCGCCCCAGGAGTCGAGGCTACCCTTTCATTATTGTAATCCAGTCTTCCCCAAACTCGCTTGCCTCCAGAGGGGTATTATTATTACCGCTATACTGATGTCTCCGTTCCCGGAGGGTGAAATGGTAATCGCTCACATTTGGCCAGTACCAGAGCTAAGGAAAAGTAGCATAACCTTAGAGACTAGCCATTTCAGTGATAGTTGTCTTTGGTGGTAGGAAGTTAGTAAACTGTCATTGGTCCATGAAAGATAGGAATTGTTAACAAAAAGTATTAATTTTGCAATCAGGGCGAGGAAGAAGAAGGAGGAGGAGGAGGAAAGTTGAGTTGAGTTGAGTTGAGTTGGTTCAAAGTCCAACAGCAGTACTATATAGTCTATATTGTGGACGGGCCCCAATACTGACGTCTGACAATTTTATGTGCTGCCACA
>RQTK01000019.1:901828-940498 GCA_003991915.1 Elysia chlorotica | reverse complement strand
AGAGAGAGAGAGAGAGAGAGAGAGAGAGAGAGAGAGAGCGAGTGAGAGATATCGAAAGAAAGGGAGAGAGATATTTGATTACCAAAATTTGTTTTCTGTTTAAGCGGGTGGGCTGACATTGGGAGTAAAAATTTGTCCTCGTGTAAGGGGGTGGGGTGACATTGGGAGTAAAATTTGTCGTCTGAGTAAGGGGGTGGTGTGACATTGGGAGTAAAAATTTATCCTCTGTGTAAGCGGGTGGGGTGACATTGTGAGTAAAATTTGTCCTCTGTGTAAGGGAATGGGATGACATGGGGAGTAAAATTTGTCCTTCCTACCCTGTGTGTCATATGGAGTGACAATGGTATTGTGGAAAGTTGCGATACTATGCCACATCACAGCATACAGTACAGCATCATTAATCTCTTGACTTTGGCTGTCTAGTGTGAGAGCGTCGGTCTCCCAATCGGGAGGTCCCCAGTTCGAAACCAACGATTGGTCAAAATGTATTTGTCCCATTTCGTCCCCAACTGGTTGGGTCGGTATCAGTAAAATGCGATCGTCTGAGACAGGCGGAGTCCAGGTTTCCCCGCAATATCTGGTGTGTAGTAACACATACAATTGTCAGATTTCAGTCTTGGGACACTTCCATAATATAGCCTATATAGTGCATACATTGAAATTTGAGGAACAGAGAGACAAACACATATTCGCCTGTCTTACCTGCCATATAAATCCAGTACCATATCCAGAGTCCAGCCCCGAGCAGGCATAGGACGGGCGTAGATCTCAATCTCCGCGCACACATGGACCTCATCTGGACCTCATCTGGACCTCACCTGGACCTCATCTTGACCTCATCTTGATCTCATCTTGACCTGATATGGACCTCATCTGGACCTCATATGGACCTCATATGGACCTCATCTGGATCTCGTCTGGATCTCGTCTTGTCCTCATCTCATCTGGACCTCATCTGGACCTCATCTGAACCTCATATGTATCTTATATGGACCTCATAAGGACCTCATCTGGCCCTCACATGGATCTCATCTGGACTTCATATGTAACTCACATGGACCTCATCAGGACCTCATCTGGACCTCATCTAGACCTCATCTCGACCTCATCTCGACCTCACATGGACCTCATCTGGACTTCATTTGGACCTCATATGAACCTCATATGGACCTAAGCTGGATCTGACCTGGACCTCATATGGACCTCATCTGGATCTCATCTGAATCTCATATGGACCTCATCCTGCACCAACAGTATAACGGTTTTGCCTCTACAGTGGAAGTCAAACACACAGTTGTGCCATTTCTTATTGTGCCATTTCCGAAAAGATGACGTTTAGTTCTAGGAGATGAACAAAAAGAAAAAGAAGAATGTAGTCATCGAAGAGCTATACATCCCCGGTGTTTCTTAAAGAATGAAGTACAGAGACTGAAGTAGCACTTACGATAGGAACGCCGCATTGTCTGTTCACCAGTCGATAGCTTGACCCGATTGTGTAATCCAACGTTAATTCTAGTCACAGTTGATGGAGATAACGTCTCTTCTTGTCTAACGTCTCCTACGTTCCCAAGGATCCTATACGGCGATGAGTCTCAAAACTAATATCGGAACATTAATTGTGCGTAATGCCGTACAGGAACAGTTGCAATTTGCTTCCATGACAACCTACACACCCTCACATCCAACACTGTCTGATTCTAACTGTTTGTCTAGTTGCCCAAACCAAGCTAGATCAGAACTTCAGAAGGTCCAAATCTAAAGAACTAAATACAGTTCATGGCGCTTATTTTTGGTAGCTCTAGTAGCGAGTCCTGGCGACCAAGTTCTAGTCATCTAGGCTCGTAAGCACAACATTGTGGTAAGCTTACGTTTCGTAATAAGATTGAACTAGAAAACCTACGACGAGGTCTTAAGCTACCACGACTTTGTACTGACGACCTCTATAATATACCTTACTGCCAACCTTACCCCAGGGAAAAGGCGATTTTAAGGAATTTTGTTTTGTTTAGTTTTGTTTTTGTTTGTTTGTTGTTTTGTATTGTTTTTACAATTTTTAAGCCCTTTAACGTACACTGTAATAGCTGTTTAGGTTGGCGTCTCTTGCAGACACCATTAGCCTATAGACTTTGTGATCCATACGGCAATAATCGATACATAACCCCGCCCTTAGGCATGGGATTTTGTAATCACTGATTGGCTCAATAAGTCTGGAACACACCAATGGTCTTGATGCCGGTGAAGTTTCCCTTGCCTATCGTCTTCGTTTTTACCGCGGACCCCTATATCGCAATGCCTCCATTACCTGAAATCGTGTCTAATTCCCGCTCTCGGCATAGAGTCCAGTGCCCGCCGGTAACTGATACTGGTGCATCATTTCCGCGGGTGTGCCTGGAGGCGGCGAGTCGTGCTGTGAGATGGGTCCAAGATCCAGGCTCCCCATCTCTTGCCCAGTTCCGGGCACTCAAGTGGTGCCTGTAATTGGTTCTCTATGGAAATGGCTCTTTTACGGACCCTCAAAATGTTTATGGTGAACTAGCCTAAGGTCTTTTACCGCAATCTAAATAAAATTCTAGAACCAGTATGTTATTTGTAGGACTAGGAGACGCTCTTTATGCTCTGTAACAGTCCTTATAAGTTTACACAGTTAACTAACGTAAGTTCTTCGTTTGAAATGCTCTTTGACCGTCCCTCTACATTTATGTAGTTACATAGCATACTAACTTTGTAGGAAATATCTTATATCGCCCTTTAACTGTAATAGTAAACTAGTCTAAGTTCTTTGTTAGAGAAGCACTTAAATTTAATGTCTATCTCAATTTTAGCATTGAAGTACCGTGAGCTCTATGTGGGAGACCCTCTTTTACCGTCTCTCTAACAGCTCTTTGTTGCAGATAAGCTCTATTATTTTGACTCTGAACTTATGCAGTTAACTAGCGTTTCCTTTGTTAGAAAAGCGCTTCTAACCCTCCCTCTTGATTTTTGTAGAAAACTAACGTACTAAGTATTGTGCATACAGACGCGCTTTTACGATCCCATTCAAAAAATGAATTGAAATAGCGGTTGGGTTGCGTGTATATATAATATTGTATGTGTCTATGTGTGTAGTGGTACCGTTGTGTGTGTGAGTGCGTGAGTGAGTGTGTGTATGTGTTTCTGGGTGTAGCGGTACCGTTGTGTATAAGAGTGAGTGTGTGTGTGTGTGTTTCTGGGTGTAGTAGTTCCGTTGTGTATACGTGTGAGTGTGTGTTTGTATTTCTGGTGTAGTAGTACCTTTGTGTATAAATGTGAGTGTGTGTATGTTTTTCTGGGTTTAGTAGTACCGTTGTGTATAATCATATGTGTGTGTGTGTGTGTTTCTGATGGTAGTAGTACCGTTGTGTATACGTGTGCGTGTATGTTAGCTCTGAATGCCTAGTAAGGAGAAACTCTGGAGCTGATGCTGGCCAGTATGTGGACCCTCGGGGGTTCCGCTTCCGGTGTTGTTATCTCTGGATGCAGTCTGTGGGATTCTGCCCAGGTTCCTGGTGTTACACTACATGTAGAAATAGAGATAGATAGATAGAGAGAGAGAGAGAGAGAGAGAGAGAGAGAGAGAGAGAGTGAGGCAGAAAAGGGCGAGTAGGGAGCGAGAGGTACCCATGGGTATAACTAGATAATGGATAGGGGGTAGGAAAGAGAAAGAAAGAGGGAAAGAGAGGTGAGAGGGGGAAAGGCTGGATTTAAAAAGGATGTGAGAGAAAGGAAGAGAGGGACAGAGGAAGGCAGGTAGACAGAGACATAGAGAGAGAGAGAGAGAGAGAGAGAGGGGGCAGAAAAAAACGGGTAGGGAGAGAGGGGTATCTAGGTTGTAAAGAGTTGATGGAGATAGTATGTGTATGTGTGTGTGAGAGAGAGAGAGAAAGAAAGAAAGAGAGAGAGAGAGAGAGAGAGAGAGAGAGAGAGAGAGAGAAAATGAGAGATATAAATTGAGAGGGGAAAAGAGATGGAATGGAATAGACCGAGACATAAAGAAAGATAATCAGCGATGAAGAGACATGGAGGGGAGTGAAAGAAGGCAGACACATAGTCTATAAGCAATAAACAAGAAGGTGGCTGTATATAAATCTAGTTGCCCCTATCATTCAATAATAGCGTGATGTAATAGAGTGACCCGATTTAGGAACATCTTGTAAGGATTGCATTAGTTCATTTTTAGCAGTGCAACAAGTCCTTGAAATTTACACATATCGGGCAGTAAGTACAACGGTATGGTAAGATTGCGACTCGTCGAAAGATATGATAATAAGAAGGCTAACTACGAGGGGATGGATTTTGGAGAGAGTGATCTTGAGCCAAAAAAAAAAAGGGGGGGGTCATGGTTGATGATCAGGCAAAGAGATTTTTCGCTCAAGGAGGAATCATGAGTGTTCTTAGTGTTCATCGCGCGAACTGGCTCAAGTAATAGAGCGGTGGTGTGGGGGCATTCTTGTAAAGATCTCTGGTGCACACTGACCGTCTTAAAATAAGGGTCCATAAAGCTTCTTTTAAATTTTGGTACATCAGGGATAAAGCATTATTAACATTAACCGTCTCTTACGAGAGTGGCGGGATGTCAATAGGATAGTGCTTAAGATTGAGGCTGAGAGCGGAGGCTCCCTGGTTCGAATCTCATCACGTTAGGTTGGTTTCTTAACGTTCAATCTCAGCAGCTGGAAAGATTCCAGGACCAAGATCTGACACTTTTACGTGCTGCCGTGCAGAGACAGTCTGGAGACACGACACAAGACGCATGTCTCGGCCTGTAACATTATACTTGCACGCTGGATTTAGGTTGCAGGGGACCCTGGGGGGGGGCGGGGGGGGGGGGGGGGGGGGTGTCTGTGGGGACCGGACCCCGCGGGCCTCGCCTTAAATCCGGCACTGCAGATCCAAGCAGCAGGGGACAAAATCGAACAATTTAATCGTGCCCATCGTCGGTTTTAAACCAAGGACCTCTTTTTTTATGACAACAATGCTCTCAATCGGAATCTCAGCAAGTGTTCTCGTCTGCATTATTATTGGATTTTCGGATGATCCAAACATTGTATTCAAAGGTAACTTTTTACTTCGTTTTGTGTGGTGACAACATCAAAAGCGGAGCGAGATAATTTATTCTAGATCAATGATTGCACTAACCTTAGAAATTATTAACTTAATTGTGCAGATTATATCTCTAATACTATCCATGATACATATACAGTACTTTGAATTATAGAATTAAGACACTCCAGTTATTATTATTCAACAAAGGATTATTTAAAACTACATGTATATTAGATTCAATAGTTTTTTTTTTTGTTGGGACACTTCTTTCACTTTCTATAAGATAATCATTGTTCGGGAAATGGGAATTTGTCTCCCATTTGTCTCTCTATAATTACACAGCGACGGTTTTCTAATAGAAAAATTTTCAACTTACCCTTCACAGATGTAAACCACACCTCCTTGTCTTACATTTCAATATATTAGAGCTTTGATTATTTCCTTGGGTTTCTTGAAAAATCTAATAGAAATGCCTATAAAGGCTTTGTGTTTGAACCTAGTACCTCCTTCTTGCCAATACTAAGCTCTACCATCTGAACTATCTAAAGCTCTTGAACTCTGACCCGGGTGACAGCGCAAGCATATAATTATCTATAGATTTTTTATGTTGAATGATGCTCAGGAATGATCCGCACTAATAATGAATTTTCTATGGATACGTTCAACATCGAGGTCATAAGAGGAACAATCTACAATTGCATACTATATTAAAAACTTACAAATTAATTTTCTTCAGTTATGTTTTACATTGAAATCCCAAAAATACGCTATCTAAGGAACAGTTATATTCTGTATTGAAAACTTATGAATGATAGCTGTACATGTTGGCAACACAATATCCAAATTTCGTTTGTCACAGAAAAATAAGGACTCTAACACTAATGTACTGAACGCTGTTTCAAAGAAAACATGTACAGTATGTCTAAATAATGAACAATATTTTACACTGAAAGTTTACGAATTAATTATCTCTGATCATAGCTCTCCACAGAATGAAAAATGTTCCTCGCGCTAGAAAAGCCCGCGCTACTGGCGTAGAGCTGTAGATCTAGCCCCAGATATTCTGTGGATCTAGCACAAACTGGCGACAAGTGAGCAGGAGACGCGAGATTCCACGGCTGCTGCTCTTGGCTGTTAGAGTTATGGCGGAAATACCCGCTCGCATCAATTAATTCACATGATTACATTTGTTCCTATTTCAAATGGGTTAGCTTCTGATAGGGTTCATCTTACTTTGTAATTGGTTCCTCTGGTCTGGTTCCTCTTAGTCTTACGTTTTCACTTTGTTTTGTTTTTTTGTTTCTCTGACCTTGTTTGTCATACGTTTTCACTTTGTTTTTTTTGTTTTTTTGTTTCTCTGGCCTTGTTTTTCTTACGTTTTCACTTCGTTCTGGATTTTGTCTGTTTCTCTGATCTTGTTTATCTTTACTTCTCTTTTTGTTCTTAACATAGCCATACATTATTATTTTTGTTCATTCTTTAGTCTTTGTATTCTCGCTCCCCCTTCCCATTTTCTATCTCTGTCTCTCTCTGTGTCTGTCTGTCTGTCTCTCTCTCTCTCTCTCTCTCTCTCTCTCAAGTCCTTGAAATTTACACATATCGGGCAGTAAGTACAACGGTATGGTAAGATTGCGACTCGTCGAAAGATATGATAATAAGAAGGCTAACTACGAGGGGATGGATTTTGGAGAGAGTGATCTTGAGCCAAAAAAAAAAAAAGGGGGGGGGGGGGTCATGGTTGATGATCAGGCAAAGAGATTTTCCGCTCAAGGAGGAATCATGAGTGTTCTTAGCGTTCATCGCGCGAACTGGCTCAAGTAATAGAGCGGTGGTGTGGGGGCATTCTTGTAAAGATCTCTGGTGCACACTGACCGTCTTAAAATAAGGGTCCATAAAGCTTCTTTTAAATTTTGGTACATCAGGGATAAAGCATTATTAACATTAACCGTCTCTTACGAGAGTGGCGGGATGTTCAATAGGATAGTGCTTAAGATTGAGGCTGAGAGCGGAGGCTCCCTGGTTCGAATTCTCATCACGTTAGGTTGGTTTCTTAACGTTCAATCTCAGCAGCTGGAAAGATTCCAGGACCAAGATCTGACACTTTTACGTGCTGCCGTGCAGAGACAGTCTGGAGACACGACACAAGACGCATGTCTCGGCCTGTAACATTATACTTGCACGCTGGATTTAGGTTGCAGGGGACCCTGGGTCCAGCTCAAGTGTGTGTGTGTGTGTGGGTGGGGGGGGGGAGGCGCTCTGTTCACTCCCTTAAGAAATCGTGTCTAATTTCCCGCTCTCGGCATAGAGTCCAGTGCTCGCCGGTAACTGATACTGGTGCATCATTTCCGCGGGTGTGCCGGAGGCGGCGAGCCGTGCTGGGAGGTGGGCCCAAGATCCAGGCTTGTTGTTGTTGTTGTTGCTTAAAGAGAGCGCCGGTGACGTAATCGGTGAATGGTCTGAACTAACAGCACGAGGTCCGCGGTTTGAACCTCAGGGTGTTCCCGCATGTCTTAATCGTAGAGTGTAGGGCTTTAATTCAAAGGAGTACCCGGTTCGATCCTCGATCGGACTGCTCCGTAGCCAACTGGTTAGTTTTGTGTATATTGTGACCAGCCGTAAATTGTCAAACAGTGGTCTTTGGACACGTCGCCGTGTAGAATATTCCTTTGGAAACTTAAGAGCTGTTGGCTTAGGATAGGATTTCTTTCTTCTAAATAAAAAAAAGAAATGTTGGGTACTCTTAACGGAGCGTCGGTCGCGGTAGCTCAGTCGATAATACCTTTGGATTGGGAGCGGGAGGCCCCCGGTTCAAATTTCACTTGCTAACCCCGTCTTTGTATCGGATTCTTAATGAAATCTTATACTCTTAAAACGAATGAAAGATAGATGTTTTTTTGCATTTGTTTGATGATAAAATTATTCACTAGGCAGCATAATTCACAATCTTACAACAGTGCTCCTTCCCTCTCCATATAATTGTCATTGATCTTCCACTGACACACATTCTCTCTCTCTCTCTCTCTCTCTCTCTCTCTCTCTCTCTCTCTTATTTCTGACTGAATCCCCGTTTGCCTGTTTGTGTGCATGCTCTGTCTGGCTGCCTGCCTCTCTATTTCTCTCTTCCTCTCTCTATCTCTCTCTCTCTATCTATCTATCTTTCTCTTCGTCCTCACATTGGTCTTTGATCATCTCTACCCTCTGTGTGACAAATGCAATGGTATCCAACGTAGTTCTTTACTATTTAAAAGTTCACAAGTTGAGGTAAAACGCAGATGCTGATTTAAACGATCACGAGCCTTGACAAAAATGTCAATCAATAAATTATTTGTTTTAATTTTAAATGCATTTTGCTCGTTACCCTGTTTAAAAAAACAACAACAGCAAGCAATGAAGCTTTTTTTTTTTGGTTTCTTGTTTGTTTGTTTTTCATCAATTTATTTTGTATTATTTTAATAAGAAATCGCAGGAAATTATGTGACAGAAAAGCTGCGGCGTAAAAATGAAAATAAATCTGTATAATGATTGTCACACAATTAAATGCAATGAACTTGTTGCTGTTGTTGTTGTTGTTGTTGTTGTTGTTGTTGTTGCTTAAAGAGAGCGCCGGTGACGTAATCGGTGAATGGTCTGAACTAACAGCACGAGGTCCGCGGTTTGAACCTCAGGGTGTTCCCGCATGTCTTAATCGTAGAGTGTAGGGCTTTAATTCAAAGGAGTACCCGGTTCGATCCTCGATCGGACTGCTCCGTAGCCAACTGGTTAGTTTTGTGTATATTGTGACCAGCCGTAAATTGTCAAACAGTGGTCTTTGGACACGTCGCCGTGTAGAATATTCCTTTGGAAACTTAAGAGCTGTTGGCTTAGGATAGGATTTCTTTCTTCTAAATAAAAAAAAGAAATGTTGGGTACTCTTAACGGAGCGTCGGTCGCGGTAGCTCAGTCGATAATACCTTTGGATTGGGAGCGGGAGGCCCCCGGTTCAAATCTCACTTGCTAACCCCGTCTTTGTATCGGATTCTTAATGAAATCTTATACTCTTAAAACGAATGAAAGATAGATGTTTTTTTGCATTTGTTTGATGATAAAATTATTCACTAGGCAGCATAATTCACAATCTTACAACAGTGCTCCTTCCCTCTCCATATAATTGTCATTGATCTTCCACTGACACACATTCTCTCTCTCTTTCTCTCTCTCTCTCTCTCTCTCTCTCTCTCTCTCTCTCTCTCACACACACACATACACACACACACCCACACAATTATAATAGACTTTCGTTTGTGTTACATTTTTTAAAGCTTGTCTGAGTCAGAGAGAGAGAGAGAGAGAGAGAGAGAGAGAGAGAGAGAGAGAGAGAGAGAGAGAGAGAGAGAGAGAGAGAGAGAGAGAGAGAGAGAGAGAGAGAGAGAGAGAACGCACAGTTATCTTTTTCTAAAATAACACTACCAAAAGTAGCTGTCTGAAAAACAAAATGGTTATGTTAATGGATGGAAAGATCAATTCATTTCAGTGAAAAGCCACGATAGATGATCTTATTTTTTCATTGAAAGAAAGAACAGGTGTTTTTACCTTCTTGGGACTAAATTCACGTTATTATTGAGAACTGTCTACTATAATTATGATACACACGTTGCTGATGACGGATGAGATGGAACCAACAAACCAAACATCATAACATGCAAGCAGTAAATAGAATATAACCCAAAACTTCATTCAAAGATGTCTACTGGCTAAGCTTTTCAATTAAAGAAAGCAGGGAAGAAGCTCTTCATTCATTTCCTAAGTGGGACAGAAATGATTAAAAACATGTCGTGATCTCAGAATAACAAGGGTTTATTTTCTTGTCCACACTTGTCGCGTTTTAGAAAAAGATAACTGTGCGTTAACTGGTGAAAAGTGATTACTTTTGATGCTTTTTGGAAAAAGATAATTACGCTTTGGCTAGGGATTATAACATATACATCAATAATGAAGTATTTATTGTTTGCCATTCTCTTGCATTCACTTAAGGCTACCAGGGTATATTATAAAACTATGCTTTTGCCACTGCATCATTTTCCCCCACATCTGCCTCATTATCCATAATTCTTCTTTTTTTTCTTACCCTCGTTCATGTCTTCGTCTTCTTTTTCGACCCCCCCCCCTTTCTTCTAAAATCCTTCCTTGCCGACCCCATACATTGTATTTCCTTTATTTGGTGTATAATAACCTTGACAATGCACAACTGCAGACGGTAGCCTAATGTGTGCAAAGAGTAAGTAGTTTTAGACGCTGCCTTTACCATGTATTTAGATACCACAGTCGGTTGACTAAATCTTCTCAATGTTTGTACTTCCTTTTCTAGACCTCTAAATCTAACCTCTTTGCTATTTCAACCAGGAGAGGGCACGTCCAGAGCCCCAGAGACACAACAAAACTTCCCAGAAGCCATCACTAGCGACGCATGAGACGTTACATCCGGGGTAGATACTGATCCCCACTTGCTTTGGATTTCCCGAAAACGTGACGGCAGATATCAACGGCGGATTTCGGCTCGAGCGAATCTAGATCTAGATCTACACCAGACTCTACAGTGTTCATATATACAAGGAGGAATCAGTTTTAGACGACCAACTATGGTATCAAAATACACGTTACCGTTGTTAAGTCGTTTGTCTAAACCTGCTTCCTATTTGTACCTACTACTCTTAGGAAAGACTCTAGATGTGAATAGCCTACATTATTTTATGTACATGGACGGATGCCCGTAAAGTCACAAACTACGGCTTAGTTCTATAGATCAGAAAAGATTCTTTGTCTTGCTTGCTTTTGGACTTTTGTGTTACCAGTAAGCCCAAGAGTAATACTACAGAAAATGCTGAAAGGAATGATTGCTGTATAGAGAATTAGACAAGGAAAAAAAAAACTGGTTCTTTCTCCATACACCTATGCATGCAGCTCTTAACTCTTGTAAATTGTAAAACTAAAAGTAAAGCATCGTCTCTTTTGGTTATTAAAAGCGCCCCCCCCCCCCAATAAAAAAGGGGCATAGGATATTTTTTTATTAGTTCCAATACTGGAATAGTTGTACACGACCGGAAGCTGTTTTGTTCTTTTTGTTGTTGTTAATTTTTTTTTTTGTGCTTTACAGATTTTTAAAACTTTTTATTCGCTAGACTAGATTGTATTTTCATTATAAATAGAATAATAAAAGTTATGTTATGGTTCAAGTGTGGTACATTTTAACTTCTTTTTTCTTCTTCTTTATAATACCAACTATTGCACAAGAATTGGCTGAAACTGGTTGCCACCCCCTCCCCCCCCTCCTAAACCATTATAATTATCATAATAATAATAATAACAATAATAATAATAATAATAATAATAATAATAATAACAATAAAAAATAACAACGACAACAACAACAACAACAACAACAACAACAACAACAACAACAACAACAACAACAAAAACATCAATAACAACCATCATCATTACCATAAAAATATAGACAATTTGTTTGTCATCTCAGAAAAGAAGAACAATGGTGTCATTTCTCTCTCCTAGGTTCGAACCTCTGCTGATACACCCGTTTCCGTATTAGGATTTCTCAACGGAATTAGGGGACGTAAAAAAGAACGTGTAAATTTTCCCCCCGAAAATTTAGTGCACTTAAAACGTATCAAAGGTTTCTCAATCAATGGTTACTCCTATGAGATTTTAGGTAATAATTAATGTCTTTGAGGTTTACAGGACTATAACAGATAACATAACCAGGTCCTTTAGGCATGGGGGTTTTGTGATCGCTCGTTGGTGCATAAGTCTAGGACAAAGCTATGATTGAAAACTGGTGCAGATCCCCTAACTATAAAGTATTATATCGTCGTCTTTTTCGCTACGGGACCAGCTATCGCAAGGAGTCCAATGTTTGATGTTAAACAGAGAGAATGAGAATGTTTTAGAACTAAGTGGTTGTACTTACAGAAATAAGTCTGAAGCTAGCATCATTTCCACACTTGTCTAAATGGAAAATCTTTGTTGTGAGTTGCGTGTGTCCTAGGGCCCTTTTCCCGAAAGTTTTATAGGCTCTACAGATTCAGGGACTTCAGCTGAGATTCGAAAGGCGCACCCTCTGTTTGTTAGTCAAGAACATTACAGACTGAACTACCAGCAAACCCTCCATGCCGGGTAGACTTTTGAATGTGAAAGCTCTCTCTTTCTCTCTCTCTCTGCTTGATTAACATCCCCTAGCTGTGAAGGAAGATCCAATAATGACAGTAAACTAGAGTAGGATATCTGGCACTTGGACGGACATATTAAACTTGCACTTACACCGACCCAATCAGTTGGAGAAAAAACGCGTCCGCCAGAGCGAGGTTCGACCCTCGAACCTCATGCATCGGAGGCTAACGCTTTAACCTCAGCGCGACTACACTCTCCGCCTAGGGGAATAGATCAGAGGGAGGGGGAGAGAGAGAGAGAGAGAGAGAGAGAGAGAGAGAGAGAGAGAGAGAGAGAGAGAGAGAGAGAGAGAGAGAGAGAGAGAGAGAGAGAGAGAGAGAGAGAGAGAGAGAGAGAGAGAGAGAGAGAGAGAGAGAAAGAGAGAGAGAAAGAGAGAGAGATTTCTCCTAGGTTTCTCGAACGGTGGATAAACTGCTCTAAACATATATAAATTGTTCAGTCCTAGAACAAACACACACACACATAAATAAGAAAAAAAAAATAAAACGATGATGCGGACGTAAGACACAAAACACGTTTTCTTTTGTTTGTTATTGTTAACAGTTTTATTTTACACTTCATATCGTGAGGAATTCGAGACCTCAGTTGTTAATGGTCAATAACATTTATAAATAAAACACTAAAGGTTTATGGTATTTTAGAAATGTTCCATTGTACAACCAAGAACTTGAAGAAAACACATTGTACCCTACACAGTCATTTCCCGAATTAGGGTCATCACACAAAACACGGAGGAAAAAAATGCATGGATGAGGAACGTTCTAGACAATGAAACAGTCTCATAAACTGGAGGGAAGGACGGGGAGCAGGGCAAAATGCCCCACGGTCTAGGCACAGTGATATTCGGTACTGAACATGTATATGGTGCTTTGTAGTACATGGAACAGTACTCAAAACAGGATGTTTTATGAGAACTAGATATAAACTGAGCTGTACAGTTAACATTGGTTCTGTTCACTAGGTTGGAGCATGGTATTGAAAATTGTGGAACTGATTTAAAAAGGAAGCCTCCACTGATATGATAGATATATGTATACACATCTAAAATATGCTAGTTAACAAAATGTACAGCCGATTTCCACCAATTCTAAAAATATCACGAGGCTCTTAAAAGTAGTCAGGGTTATCACCGCTTGCTGAACTCTCAGCGGAATAAGCTCCCTTGGTCCGCCCTAAGACCTATACATTGTACTGACCGCCTGAACAGTGTAAAATACAAACAGCCTCCACATAAGCCCGTGTTTCCACTGAAACAGAAACGAACCGACCCAAACCTACAAAAAACGGCAATGAAAATAGCACAGCCACAAATAACTAAGAAATCATAGAGAAGTCCGCCAAGGTGTTTCCACCAAAACGACCCGCCTCCGGCCGACTTTTTTCGAGTCGGTTGGAATACGGTTTGCACCATTTTTGACGGGTCGTTTGGGTGACTCATCAGCCACAAGCCTGCCACGGGTTAAAAAAATTATTTTATTTTAAGGAATTTTTCAAAACCGATTTCATATTTGTGATCAGCGCCCTCAAATTAGCAAAGTCTGCGCGTAAACAATAGGTTTTGATGAAAAATAAAGATTTTAGAATTTGTTTAAAATTAAGTTTATATTTCTTACTACCGGTCCCTTTTCACTTTTGCCACCACGTGGGAAAACCCAACGTGCCATTCTCCTTTGGTGTGCAACCTGAGGAGTCGGGTCGGGTCGGGTCGTTTCTGGTTTAGAGTTTGGTAGGTGGAAACACAAAACGGAAACGAACCGACTAAAAACGGTCCGGGTCGGTTTGGGTCGAGTCGTTTCTGTTTTGGTGGAAACGCGCCCTAATACTGTCGAAGTTGGTCTCCCAGGGGACATAACTGAAAACATCACGTTATAATTAAAATAAAATAGAGTGCTGTGCCCTTTTTATCATGAGACTGTAATGCTACTGAAAATTTAGGAAAAAATAGCAAAGAAAAAAAAAATCCCATTGTGAAACATCAACTTATTTGTACAGGGCGCTCTGTAATCCTCGTACACCCAGGCTCATATCTTCTTCCCTTTGAGAAGCCTGCACTTAGCCATTCCATCTCCATTTATCATGCATTATGAATGTTAGAGTTAGGTATAAGACAACAAGATCACCCAATAGGGAACTGCATAGAAACCTAGTGCCCATGCAGTATAAAACACCATGATCTACTTCAGGGCAAACAGAGAGTTTTAAAGGAGATATGAGAGACTGCGATTTAGATGGAATAATTTCACCTGCCACGGTATCTTGTGGGAGTTTTACTTTTTTATAAAACTAGAAACGTTGACGTAAAATTAAAAAAACAAAAACAACAAAAAAAACACATGAGGGTTTTTAAAAAATATTATTTTTTTTTGTAAATTTAATACTTGCCCAATATCAAATGATAAAATCTATGGCTGCTATATTGCCCTGGAGCTTTTCTACAGGAATTAAAAAAAAAAAAATCTTTTAGCTGGACACTCATTTAAAACAAATTGTACACTTCATAACCTAAAGATAACATGGCTCTATCATAATACTGATAATTGAAGGCAAATATATCATTCTTACTCTCATGTCACAAAATAATAATGAAAAAAAAATAAAAAGAGACCAAAACAATTCCATGGACTAAAAGATAAAGCTGAGACAAAACAAAAGATGATGAATTTATTTAAAAAACTGACTGGAGAGCTGACGAAATAAAACAAAATGTGATCTGTCATTAAATTTATGACAAAGTGCCATCAATAGGTTCTTTGATGAATGCATGTATTAAAAACCATTTAGCGATGAAACATGTAAATGCAATGAGATAAAACTCTCTAAGAGCTTTTAAAACAAATCAACTACTGATATTCAATACTTTACAAACAAGATTCATCTTCAAACTCATAGTAAAACTCTAAAACAAAATTTTTTTTTCAATCTGAAAAGCGATAAAAATTATGTGTTAGAAGCATTATTTAAACTAAAGAAATTATTTTCTTGATTAGAAAAATACACATTCATTATGGAAATGAAATATTTTGAACATGTACTGCTCCTTACCCTGAAAGCAAGCAATTAAAGCATGAGAAAAGTACACAAGGCTGTTTTAGCTACAATGAGAGGTAAAGCTAAAAATGATCATTGTGATGTATTTGGAATGATATCTACATGTAATTATTACCTCTCCAGCAAGTTGAGATTCTAATTCTAGCTTATAGTGAATGTGCTTTCATAAAAACACTGATGCCTCTCAAGCTGTCAACATAGCAAAAAAGGTTTCTGCATTGACTCACGTGTGAGGGGTGTACAGTTCACAACTCTAACAAACTTCTTCAAAATAACTCTTTATATTGTACGCACTGCAAAGTTTTTTATCTGTTCGGAAAAAGGCAAATAAAAAGGAATTCTTTTGCTTTTACAGATGTGCACGTATGCGAAAAGAAAAGACGCTTTTGTTATGTATCCAGCCTTAGTTGGAAGTCTACTGTGCTCAACAATCATCCATACTTTTAAGTTCTACGCAGTGCAATAGGTTGTTCATTGATGAATACATGTATGAAAGTTGCCCATATTTTTCCCCATGTCGGATTTTACATGACTTTGGCTGAGTCGAGCATTGCTGTTTTTTTTATGTCATTGCTTCATAACCTGTTACTCATCATTTGACAATTTCTGCATGAACTTCAAAAGAAAAACAAACTTGCAAGTGTTAAAAACATCAGTTATAAACCGAGATGGAATATAGTTTTGTTTTGTTGTTTCTTTATGTCCATTCACAGCAACTAGGTTATCTTGTTGACGAGTTTCACATCAAGCCTCTGAAAATTTTATATGCTGCCAAACAGAGACATCATAGAGATACCAGCATTACTGTCTCAACTGGTCACATTATACTGATACAGACGAAGTCAGTAGGGAACAGGACTGCCTCATCAGAATTTGGACCTGGTACTACTGACTAGAAAAAGATATAATACTCTACCTCTTGAAATAATAATACATTTTTTTCTTTAAATAGAGCAATATGAGCATACCTTGATCCCTTAAAGGCGACACCAGAAAAATACCAGTTTTTTTTTTCTCAAATGGAATGTGAGGTCAGAAGATCAATTACACATGCAACACACACTACATGTACTCATGTATGGACAGTAAGTAGGAGACTCTCCTGTGATATCTACATGCAAAACCTGTACGCACACACAATAATCATAATAATTTATTATAATGAAAATCATTGTTGACTCTAATAAAGTAATATCATACACCAAGCTCTGCTTGGCCATATAAAAACTTGGAAAATACAACGTTTTATCTCAGTTTGATGAATATGTGAAGAGTGCAATAAATTAAAACTTTGTAACAAGTTATTTATAGATCACTGCTATGAAAAACCTGTTGCCCAAATCAAAATGTGCAAGAGGAAAGGCATCACATTTGGTTAAAAGAACAACAACATTATAGATTGACCAGCAGTTGAAGGGTATCATTTGATAAAAAAACATCTGTGTCCTGTTCTCAAGTCTATTCCTTTTCTTGGCATTATTATGATTTTGTTAATATCGAACAGCCTTTTCTTTTCTCCAAAAAATTATGAATTTTTTCAACATAAGTACGGTCTTTTCAATACCTCCTCAAACCATTCAGTAAAGCAAGATGGCTCTTTTTTCTTTGATCTACGAAGCATGACGGCTCGTAAAAATTGAATGGTAAGATTAGGCAATGTGATTGATATAGAGAACAAACAAAAATTATCATATAATACAGGCCCATTTAAAGGTAGTTTATTTTTGTGTCAACCAATAATCAGATCTGTCATTTTATTATCACACCCAGATTAGGAGAAACTTTATTGTTCATTTTTATCTCAGTATCACCATTCAAAATCCTGCTATTCTTCTATGTCATGTTCAACCCCGTTATGTGCATGTCTTGTTAATCACAATACTGCAGTTGTTAGTTACCATCTACAAATAAACCTCAAATGATTTTATCTATATTAAACGCCTGAAGCAAATTTCCTTATCATAATGTTTCTTTGTCCAAGTTTTGATTCATTTCTCAGCAGACCATGGAAATATGACAGCAATACGTCAGATAAACTCTACATACCGGTATAACAGAGATCACTCTCAAGGCTTGGATTTCTCAAAGTTAAAGCGTAACACCAATTTCTTCATAAGCAAAGATCACCCCAAGAGTAACATGGTTCAAAATCAGGACAATCCCTCTACACTCAACACACATTAACAAAGCCTGTGTTGTCACCTTACAAAATAAGGATGGTTTTTGATCAGCCTTAGCCACCATGAATCATATATATCAAGAAATGTTACAGAACATTTGGATACAAATTTGAACCGGGCATTGGTATACCATTTCGAAGTAAACTGGACTGAACTGATATGCTTAAATTAATTGTTAAGGCATCCATGAGAGTCTTTGTTCCAGTATCAACAAGAGATCATCAGCCTAGAACATTGTAAGGAGGCAGAGGCAGGGTATTGAACACTGCACACAAACCATACACAAAACATTATACATGTATCAATCATCACAGGTCTACGATTATGGCGTAAGTCAGACTAGTGCCAAAATGCAAGTGATCTATCTTTGTAAAGGTGAAAATGAGACCTATCTAACACAAAATATGCTTGATTAAGAATGGGCTAATAGGTTTGTGCTTTATCTAATTAGAATCTTGTGTCCAATGCAATGCGGAAATAAGGAAATAAAACACTTTTTATCAATAATCAAAAAAAATAAGGAATGACTTACGCCAAAATCGTAGCCGAGTAATGATGAGGCATTTTAACAAATCAAAGGGTTATTCAGATACAAAACTTTTTTTCTGAACTGATTCTAAATCTTTGTACAAAGCTCAGTTGATGATATAAAAGGCTTCTGATGATTCTTAACTTTTCTAATTGATAACCATGGTCACACAAACATTTGAATGGATGTATATTAATAAGACATGTTTGTAAAAATACTAACATATTAATTTCCTTTTTATGTGTTATTCTCTTCTTCTCTCAGCTCCTATACATATTTTTTCCATTTTTTTTAAATACCTCAAACTAATTCAAGATTAATCTGTATTCCTGACAGTATAAAAGTTTCAAACTTTCTTTTTTAAAGATATAACTAAATATTTTTATAGCAAAACCTGCCTTTAGCCCTTGAGGACTAACTTTATATCACCCTTGAAATTACTACTCTAGATGTTCTTAAACATCTTTAAAAAAAACAGCAACAAAAACAAACAAACAAAAAACAACCGATCAGAGAGGAATGGGCTTGTTGGTCGGTGATGTAAGTATTAGCATATTATATACATATGCATTCCAACAATTCAGTCAATGAAATAGAAAGGTGTACCATTATTTAATTATTCACTAAAGCATGCAACACCAATTAAACGTTGAAGTGTTAAGGTGTAGGGCAATGAATGTGTCAGGATGTCAGGACTTTGTAAAATCTGTACAGTTTGTGATAATGTCAAGTTGTCAGGGATTGGACTATTCAAATATCAGGAGATAGAGAATCAGTTTGCAAGGAGAATGGGTTTCAATGGCTTTTGCTTTTACTTTGAAAAACTAATTTTTATCATACCTTCATTTCTTAAAATAATCTTTTCAAATTAGAATTATCAAAGTACTGTGGAGAGAAAGATCTGTTACAACATTTTTAATAAAACATGTCCATAAGCATACTAACCTACAGGTATTTTTTCCCTCACCTTTTTCTCTTTTTCTCTCAGTTTTTACTATCTTGTATTTTCATCCATTTTATTAATTCATCTTTCTTTCTCTTGCTAATGGCCTTATTATTTCTTTGGAAATACATTTTCAATTTGTTTGTTACAAAAGCCTTATTCTCGCTAACATCATAAGAATCTTAACAGAACAATTTTTAAGTTTGTTGAGGTAGCTCTCCATTGCTGTATAAATAATTTATATACATGCTCCGACATTTCTTGAATCCAACTGCAAGGCCTGATCTTGTAAGTACCTTTGAAATGTGCCTGCATAAGTGCAACACTGTAACAAGCCTATACATTTATACTATCACTGTCTGTGTTAGGTTTCTTGGGCATGCGGTCTACCTCCTCGCCTCCATCACTCCCAGATTTCAACAAGCTTTCTCTCTCATCATCACCGTCTGTAACGTCCGCGTCTCTGTCAATATCATCAGCAGACTGGCCTGCTTCATCGCCACGTATATGGGAGGCCTCGTTTGGACCAGCTTTGGGCCCAGACCGAGTCGTCGAGTCGGACAAAAGACCTTTTCTCTCCTCAGCGCCTGAAGAGCTCTCCGCATCTTCTTGCTCCTCCTCGGGTTCCTCCTTGTCGGAGCCTGGCTGAGATTTGTGCGACGCGTCTGCCTGCAGCAGGCTCTCCTCTATGTCCTCTATCCTGTAGGTGTTGTCGAGGTCGCCGCTGTTGTTCTCCAGACTCTGGGTCACGTCCTGCATCGTGCCGTCTGTCGGGGACACGCCGTTGGAGAGGGTCGGACCTTTACCGTTAGCCAGGGGGGGTAAGTCCTCTCTGATGAGATTTGAAAAAAAAAGATAAAAGTGAAGTATTATGCTCAGGTGTTGGAACTTTTATCGTATATTAAGGGGTTAGGGGATCAAAAATTACCAAAAACTTTTGTTGTTTTTTTTTTAGTTGAATTTACATTTTTTGAAAATTTTTCTTCAATGTTTTTTTTCTTTTTTTTTTTTTCTTTTTAGAATTGTGTGGATTCCTCAAATACCTATTTGACTATAAATTTAAAATAAAAATAAAGAAAAAATGGGGACCCACAGAGACACCACAAAGTGCATGACCAAATTTTTAGGGTTAAAATCTCTAAAATAAAATAAAAAGGCACTAAATATACAGATGGGACAGAAAGCTGAAGTTAGGATTAAATCATAACCACTGCTTAGTAGGAATAAAGAACTGTAAGGATAACATTGCCTAAAAATTACTAATTTTGTTTAACGTGAATAGCTTTTGTGGATTTTTGTTCTGACATAATCTAGTAGCAGTTTAGCGCAGTGAAAGAGATGCAGCTCCTAGGTCACAAGTCACAGACTCAAATCCTGGCTGCACCAGCCATTCTTCATTTTGAACAAACGAGAAGGGTCTACTCATATATATAAAATGCGATAATGCGCCGCCTACAGGAAGTGTGCGCGCGCGTTTGTCTGTGTGAAAGAGTGGCAGCAATTGTGCCTAGCTCTATAAAATGCGAAATGTTTATCTGATCGTGCGAGTTATTACTGTAAGGGAACCAGTGCTTGACAGCGAGTATGGTTTAAACTTTAAATCTGTCTAACTGGTCGCCCAAAAACTGGATTCTTGGAAACAAACTCTTTGCCTAACGCCAGTAAACAAAGCCAGCTAAGGCTAACCGGATGTTATTGCCGAAAATGACAGCAAGTACTGAGAAATCAACGGGACACCCAATTTTTAGCTGGATACTGTCAAATACATATTTTTTCAACCACATACGGCTGGACGTACTTGGGAGTTCAAATACATTCTAAATACATATTACATGTACTGGTTGGCAGCTATGTAAGCCTCTTCTTCTATTCTTAACACATACACCCCCTTTCTACTCCTTAAATCCTCAGGCAAATCACGTCTAACCATCAATGCAGATGAATTAAAACTGGATCAGAGCCACAGGCTGAGAAGCACAGGAAGCAATGAGCAACACTCATACCCACAAAAGTAAAGTCTCAGAGTTCAAAGTCATGGTTATAGTAGTGCAAAATAAGGTATACAGCATATAATCAGATAATAATTACATATTTGCAAAGTAGGAATTACAGAAGCACCTAAACTTGGCCTCCCCAAGGAGAAAATCAACTAACCCATGCATCAGTGCGGCTTCCCGAGCCATCGTCGTGAGGTTTTTCAGCTCTGCCTTGCCGAGCTGCTCCACCATGTCATAGAAAGCTCCATAACCCTTGGAGAGCAGAGCGATCGGGCTGTCCATCTCCACTATGGTGCCTGCATCAAGAACCTGCCGAAAAATACAATACACACTATTTTAATAAAAAGGATTTATGTAGAAGCTTTATCATAATGGTAGCTCAAAGTGCTGTACATTATAAATTAGAGAAGTGCGACTTATTACTTAAAGCATAATGTCAAAACGCATTTCTCTGAGATATACCATAGTACTAGCCAATTGATGATATTTTGGAGTGTGGGATAACCTATAAAAGTGGAAAAAAATATCTGAAAGGGAAGAGAAAGTTAGAGAGAGCGGAAGGGAGAAAGTGTGAGAGACTGAGAAGAGAGACAGAGACAGACTGAAAAGCAGACAGAGAAGATGGGAGACTCGACATACCATGACCCTGTCTGAGTCGATGATTGTGTGCAATCGGTGAGCAATGGTGAGGACGGTACACTCCCGGAACTTGTCACGGATCGTCTGTTGGATCAGCTCGTCAGTTCTAGATAATAATCCAGGAGTGTCAGGATATTGAAGAAAAAAAAAAAGAAAAAAAATCATTGGGACTGATGTTTCAGATTGTTTAATGACATATGATATAGGGCTTAAACTTTTGTTTCAAGGCACTTTGAAAGTATATATTGAAAATTGTTGACATTATGGAAAAACAATAATTACGTAAAAGCATAGTTATATAAAATGTGTTCATATTTTGAAACATAAAAAAACACACACAAATAACACACTTGCTACCAAACTTAAAGTAAACAATATTTTCTAAGCACACAAAAACAAAAGAGCAACTTTTGATGTGCTAAAATATAAAGGTTGAAATTCTCAAAACCATTATTTTGATAAGTGGTTTATGAAAATTTAGGCCAAAATGCCAATATGTGTCATATCACACACAAAAAAGTGTTCATAAATGCTTAAAGAGGAAACCGCTTAGGATAAACCTCTTGCAGACTGCCCACTGCATCCCAAGTTTATATAAAACACTGGCATTAAAAAAGAAAATTGGTGTGACTCAGACACAGTTTAGATAAAGCCATAGTTTAATCTTTAAAAATTCCACTATATTCCAGAATGGTTCCAGAAAATGAGTTTTAAGAGCCTTTAGGGAATGTATAACCAATCCACTATTGCAATAAAGATTATAGAGATGCGACACATTTCCAGTTTCGGGCCACGTTGGTCGTCACTTCATCATTCACAGATTGCAAAATGAAACGTACGAGGTCCAGGTTCAAGTCTCTTTAGGAAAACCCGAGAGAAATAAAATTCATCAGAGATTACTACAAAGATAAAAAGATGCAAAACAATCAAGGTAGAGTTCCCATGACACTTTGGATCCACGTCGGCCATCGCTTGATCAATTACGGAATGCAAACTGACAAACATAAGGTTCCGCTTTGGAAACCCAAGGGAAATAAAACTCATCGCAGACTACAATAAAAAGACGCAATGACTAGTTAGTTCTCATCTCACTTTGGGTCCACGTTGGCCGTGGCCTCGTCGATGACCAGGATGCGCGTGTGTCCCAGCACTGCCCTGGCCAGGCAGACGAGCTGGCGTTGACCCACGCTGAAGTTTGTGCCCCCCTCGCTGACCTCAGTGTTTTGGCTTCCTTCAGCTTCACCTGCACATTAATAGAAAAAAAAACAGAACAGGGTATCTTTTATTACAAAAGTCACGAAAAAGTAATCTTTCATTCGAAATATCATGAAAATGTAATGTTTTATTACAAATGTCAACAAAAAGTAATCTTGTATAACAAATTTCTAAAAACGTAATATCTTATCAGTTTTTATCTGGAGATGTTGAAAAAAAGGTAACATTCAAGAGTACAAAAAACGACTAAATGATGTGTATTGTATATTTAAAAAATAATATTTTAAAGGTCCATGCTTTTTTTCTTTTAAACAAAATTTTTGCAAAATGGGTATAACACGTTTGTTGTTTTAAAAAAACAAAGAAACAAAGAAAAAAAATGTGCTGTCTATTCTACATTGTTAGTAGAATTTTTCAAACCTTAAAACAATCTTTCAGATTCTCAAATCCTTAAATCTCTCTAAGTGTGAAAAGCTTTACACTTTTTTTTATCTTGTGAGAGAGAGGTCAGCCAGAGATAACCACAGAGACAGACAAGCAGACACAGAGACCAACGTACCTCCTCTAAAGCATTCCACAGCTTATCGTCTGTCTGCTCCTGAAAAGGATCCAAGTTCTTTCGGAGAGAGCCAGTGAAGAGCACGGGATCCTGAGGACCAATTTAACAGTTGAATAAATGAAGAAAAACAACACATCCAATAGCAAGTAGCCTACGATGTCTTCCTGAAACATCTAGTTTATTTAGGTAGTTATATGCATTTTATTAATTTCATGGGAAAGTACTTTTTTCCTTCTGTAACAAAAAATAAGTTATGCTAAAAAATTTATCTAGCTCTAAATAAGGTTTTCATAACTTGGTTTCTAAAACTTTTATAGAGAAGATAGAACTGAAGGAAATCCATTTGTTCCCTTTTTTTGGCTTGTCGCTTATCCTAGAGGCAAAATATGCAGCTGGACCCCTTGGAGAAATAACCTCCCTCTCCCTACCGCCCATTCTCCTACATGGACAACAAACTTCGTGGAGACCCGGACTTCTGTCTCAGCTGGTCACATTAATCTAACACCACCCCAACCAGTAGGGGACGAAATCGGACATCTAAATATTTGTCCGACCCAGGGTTTCGAACAGGGGATCACAATTTGACCACTTGCGCCAGTTTCCTCCCCCCAGTGACGCACTAAGCACCCTTCCTGACCTGAGGAATGATGGAGATGACGCTGCGCAGGTCGTGGAGTCCGATCTCCTGGATGTTCACGCCGTCTATGAGCAGCGTCCCCTGGGGCTCCACCATGCGGAACAGCGTCGTGAGCAGAGAGCTCTTACCCGCTCCAGTGCGGCCCACGATGCCAATCTGTTACACCCAGACAATCAGAGAATGTTAGGCTCAGTAATGTAGTTTGTCACTGCACTAACAAAATAACATATCTCCAATGCCAATCTGTTACACCCAGACAATCAAAGAATGTTAGGCTCAGTAATGTAGTTTGTCACTGTGCTAACAAAATAACATATCTCCAATGCCCATCTGTTAGACACGGGCAATCAAAGAATGCTAAGGTCAGTGTAGTTTGTCACTGCTCTAACATAACAACATATCTCCAATGCCAGTCTGTTAGACACAGGCAATAAAAGATGTTGGTGTCAGTAATGTAGTTTGTCACTGCTCTAACAAAATAACATATCTCCAATGCCAGTCTGTTACACACAGGCAATAAAAGATGTTGATGTCAGTAACGCAAATTTGTCACTGCGCCAGCAGAATGACATATCGCATTAAAAAAAAATCTAACTTAATTATGCTTGTGTAAGTGATTTAAACACCTTTTTGTTTTGTTTTATTTCCGTTATTCAATTAGAAAAAAAAGGAGTCTACTCCCGTGTATTTTAAAGTCACCATGAGATAAAATTGATGCATTACGTCAAACAGAGATATGTCATTCTGCTAGCCTAGTGATCTTTCACAAAGATAAAGCAATTAATGAAATCATTATGGAGAATTATTTGGTACATTAGCCATCTCATACACTTCAAGAAAAAGTTAAAATATAACATATAAAAAAAGGTAACAGATTAAGGAGTAAAGAGATTTTTGAACTGTATGCGACAGTTAAGAAAATATACCATAATCTGATACCTAAGAACAAAATTCAACAAGTCTCTCCCAATTTCAAAATTGGGTTCTTTTCTAAAGTTAAGAAGCTTACAGAGTGAATAAATCTACTGAAAACTTTCAATTTAAAAATAAGGGACACGTCAGTCTTTTCCTTCTTTTTTAGCGCATCAAAAGAAGAGAGCCCATGACAAAAAATGATGTTTGGTTAGCGCTAAATCGACAGCATCACATCCCACACAGATAAGCAGTGAAATAGACATTTCATTCAAAAGATAAAAAAGCTGAGGCTTTCAAAACTGCATACATTTTTATTCTATCTTTATTTGATCAAAAGATATGAGTTTTGGGAACCCCCCCCCCAAAAAAAAAAAATATTCATGAGCATTGCATGAGCATTGCTGGCAAAATACTGTGAACCTGGTTGAGTTAAGCTTGCTGATATCAAATTTAATTATCCCACCAACCTTCTCTTTGCCCTTGATGTTGAAACTGAGGTTTCTCAGGACATATGGTCCATTGGGAGAGTACTGAAGGCTGACATCTGTGGCCTGGATTGAACCCTGCGAGGGCCATGACGGTGGTGGCTTCTTGCCTGGCTTGGAATCAAGATCTGCCTCCATCGGCAAGCGTGAGTACTCAAGCACTCGCTCTACGGAAATCATCTGGGAAGTTGGAAAATTTTAAACGCATGCTAAAGTTCTACCTTTTTGATGATTGAAATTGAAGCTATGATTGTTGTAAATACCTCTAACAACTCCTTATGACTTTTCAATGTAATATTGTATTGTGTGAATGGTTATTTTTCTTTTGTAATTGTGAAAATGGAAATTGTTAAGCACAATAAGCATGTTAGTTTGTGAATGTGCGCTATATAAATGCAATATATTATTATATTATTTTTCTTTAGAGAGTTGAAATTGAAGAACAATTTTTCAAAACTTTCTCAGGTGCATTTAAAAAAAAAAATTAGTTATAGTATTTTTTGGGTAATTTTACACCCTCCCTTTCGTGTATTCCTTAAATTGTATCAATTCAAGCAATATTATACAAAGCTATGACCAGTTAAAATTTATAAAATTTTCTTTGTCTTTGTTCAAAAGCAGAAGGAATCAATATCATGCAATAATACAACTTTCCAAATGTGACTAAACCAGTGTTCCTTTAATTGTTTAGGGCTAAAGTTTAAGTAGTAATTAGCAGTGGTTGAAAATCGACACATAGAAATTGAAGGAAGGGGGATCCATAAAATGGCTGCGTTTTGTATGGTTCCAGCTGCCTTTAAGCGTCTTCACAAAAACAATACTATAGCAGTGCAGAGTATCAGAATACTAGAAATGAGGAAACTTCATTGTTACCACCAAGCATTTTGGAAACAATCTGACTGAGTAAAGAGTATATTCCTTCCAAGGTGATAAAAATAATAACAATAATAAGAGCAATAAAGATATAAAAAAACAAGAACAATAACAACAACAACAATCAGAACTATATAACGTAATATAATAAAATAAATAATATTATTGATAGAAAAGTGACACAAGATACAAAATGTTCTAAGCTAGGCTCTATACCATAACACCACCAAAAAAGACAAGTTTCCTAAAAGAAAAAGAAAAAGAGTGCACCCTACAAGTAAAATTGGTCCAAAACCCATTCAAATTTAAACAGCCATGGACCCATTCCCTGGACACCTACCTGGTTCTCCACCTCCGCACTCTGGCGCACCCCCCACTGGAACAGCCCCATCAGCGTCATCGTGTAGGTGATGGACAGACCGACCAGGCCCGCATTCATTGCTGTGAGACGGATGAAAGGAAACACTCACCAGAGTTAAAGTAGAACAAAATGAAGAGAAACCCTTGACATTCATTATAGTGGAATTCGTTTCAGGTAGACCTTAGTTTTTTTTGTCCCAAGCGTATATTAAATGATGACTGTGAATACAAGAAATTTTAGTCAATACATTGCATGTCCATTTTTCAATGGATATAACTGAAAACATCCTCTTATTTTAACAATAGCATTGACTAGATATAATATGAAAAAAATATATTAGTATAAACTTGTAAGAAAATACAGAAACTATACAAAGCTTTATCCATGATAACAAGCTGGGGGAATGCTAGATATCTAAGCCTGTAACGCTCTGGACTGGTGAGCAAAGAGTCTGAGGTTCAATTTTCAGGTAGTGCCCCAATCTTTGTGTACAACCACTCACTGTCGGCAGCCAGCAAAACTGAGCATGCAGCAAGTGGTCACCGCGATGACAAACAGGAAACACAGCATGTCCACCCCACCCTCCTCTTCTCCCAGTCGTGGGGGGGGGGAAACCTGGTGCAGATTTGGTCACCCACTCGGGCAGTCTGCTGTTCAAAACCCACTATTAACAAATTTGTTTATCGTCGTAATTCATCTTCTACCGGTCAGATTGGCGTCAGTATAATGTGATAGACCGAGACAGGAGTGGGGTCCCCTCTGCACTGTCTCTGTGTGGCAGCATGTAAATTGCTAGACGTCACCAGTCTTTCTTGGGGCATGTCCACAGTATAGCCTATATAGGCCTGACCTTGGACATTAGGCAACAGATATCCACCCCTCTATTCTTTTCCCTGTTTGACTCACTGTCTGCAGCCAGCATCGAGCAAGTGGTCACCACGATGACAAACAGGGCACACAGCATGTCCAGCCTCACGGCCAGCCAGCGCGAGGTCGCCAGGAACAGGTACCAGGCCTCAGTGTGGTTGTCCTGGTAACCGTCAAACTCGGCCATGAACCGATCCTGCATGTGCATCGCTCGGATGGTGTGCAGACCCTGCAGCGAGGCGCTCAGGTAGGAGAACACGGGACTGCGCACTGACGGAGGGGGGGGGGTAAAGGAGAGGTTATGAAATATAATAAAGTAATATTGGGCTGCAGTACGGGGGAGGGGGGGGGGGAATCATAGGTTATGCAACAAGGAAATCAGTACTTGTGAGAAAGAGAGCTTATGGTTCATGATAAATGAAAACTGACACCATCATGGACTACAGATTTTAGAATTTATCACATATTTAAATAAAAAAAGCATGAATATTATAATTTTTGGGGTGTCCAATATAAGCCATCATCTCAGCAATGATAAGTTAAATGTCTCAGACGATTCTAAAAGATCTATAAAAAGATGAAAAACTCACTGCCTAGGTTTTTATCACACTTTTTATCCTGATAGCTAGGAGTCAGTAAAGAGTTTTTGAGTAAACCAGTGCTTTAAAAAAAAATGTTAGATGTTAGTAACTTTCTTTTAATAAAGTGTATAAAATGGAGCACAAGTCTATGGTAAAAACTGAAGGGAGGGGGTGGCGATTCATATAAGCTTAGATGGTTGTCAACTTATTAACCAAAAATAGTACCCAACTGGATCATCGGAATCAGTATAGTGTTGGCCAGGTAAAAAAAAAATTTTTTTGTCACTGCTCTCATCTCTGTGAGTGGTAGATCGTAAACATATCAGATTTTACAAGTTTTGGGAACCGTCCCCGTATATGTTCTCCTTTGGATCATAGAAGATGTTAAGGCTAGGAGGAATGTCATTGCCTGATAGTTTCCTACCCATTCGCGAATAATAAAATTCTTGATTTTGGTACGTGACAAATTTAAGGACTCCTGTGGTAAAGCGTTGGCCTTGCAATTAAAAACCCACGATTGGTAGATTGTCTTTTGTCCCCTATTGTACATGTCGGTGTCAGTAGACAGGAGTCAGGAGACAGGGGTACAGATCTCCCAGCATGTCTCACATATGGCAGCACACAAAATTGTCAGACGTTAGTCCTGGAACCCATCTACTATACTGTGCTGATGTTGAAGTTTCAGCAACCAATTTAACTCAACTTTACAATCTACTAGAGCTTCTGTCATACAAACAAAATATCCAGTGACTCACGTGTTCCCTCCAGGCGCTTGATGCTGCGCGAAGTCTCCAGGTAATACTTGCGCACGTAGACAAACAGCACGGCCAACGGCACCGTGGGGATGAACACCCAAGGGTTGACAACTCCGGCCACCAGCACAATCCCCAGGATCAGCAGGGAACACTGAAACAAAGAGGCGTAGAATTTAACTCAATGGAATCACAGTGATTTTGGATTTCGCTCATAAAATGGTGTTATTTTTTAGGATTTTTCCAGAATTAGTATTTTTTGAACCAATACAGACAGGAATAAAATTTGTGCAAAATGTGAAAACTTCTGCTTTTTATCCTTCAAATAAAATGTATATTTCACTGCTTATATGTACACCTGTAGATCTGCTGAGTTAATGAACATGGTAGAGTTACCATCATACACACATACCATAAAGTAGAATGTGATCTCAGAGAAAGTTATTCCACTTAGTTATAAAGCCAAGTTCAATAGGCAGAAAGGTCACAGTGTTATTTTTCAGTAAATAAATATTTTGCATTTGTGCGCTTCATCTAATGTATTACAGACAAAATTTGTCCCAGCATTCAACAGTCCTGTCTTATATTTGGGCGTTTTTGCTGTGGCTCTGGGGTAGAACATCGGCTTCCGATGCAAATGGTTCAGATTCGAGCCCTGGCGATTTCGCTCCCTACTGGTTGGGTCGGTATAAGTATAATGTGACCGGGCTGAGACAGGAGTCATGGCATCCCCGCCCTCTCGTGTGTGGCAGCACATAAAATTCTCAGATGTCAGTCTTGTGGCCCTTCTACAATATAGCCTATATAGTGCTGATGTTGGATGTTAAACCAACTCAACTACTACAACTGGGCGTTTTTGCTTGACAAGCTAACTATAACCTACAGCAGAGGCTCCAGAGCTCAAGGCTTTAATCTCAGATGTCACTCTTGTTGAAACCCCACTCTCTAAAAAATCAGTAAATAGTGTGTCTGAAATCCTTGTTATACCAAATAGAAACTATAAATCAACAGGTCAGCGATCCTTTTACCATCTCGGTCCCAAAGTATGGAGCAACCTTCCCAAAAACATTAGGGAAGCACCTTCCTTGGACATTTTCAAACGCAGGCTTTTTGACGATTGAAATTGAACCGATGAAAGTTGTAAATACCTATAATGATTCCTTGTGGCTTTTGAATGTAATATTGTATTGTGTCAACATTATATGACTATTCTTCTTTTGTACATGTGATAATGGAAATTGTTAAGCGCATTGAGCATGATTGTTCATGGAAGTGCGCTATATAAATGCAATATATTATTATTATTATTATTATTATTATTATTATTATTATTATTATTATTATTATTATTATTATTATTATTATTATTATTATTATTTACAACTTGTTAAGACCCACTGATTCTTCATTTGACAGCCATTGGCTAAGCCAAACAAGATTTCAACATTTTTTTGCTACGCCTTCATTGATTTCTTTCTGCATGGTGCAAAAAAACAATTATACAATGATTTGTTTTAGCATAGATTTATCTTCTTGTGTAGTCTTGTATATATGCATGCTCAGCTTATTATAATATGGGACATTTGAAAACTGAAAGCCCTTGACCTGTGGCACCCAACACAGGCTCGTCACTTGAGTGTTACTGGCCTTCTTACCTGGATAAAGTCAAAGAAGGTCACAGGTAACAGGTCATCCATGTGGCCGACATCTTTGGAAAACCGATTCAGGATGCGACCTGAAAGGAAAACACACATTGAGTTGCCTATGTGTTGTCACATGAATGCAATGTTGGATTTCCAAAACAAAACAAATCAATAGCTTCATAAACTAGAAGAAAAACCCTCTTGCTGTTCATATTTTTGAAAATTGTTTTGAAAAGTGTCTTCCGGATAGCTTTGATTATTTTCAAACACTTAACTCTTCAACGTGTGAGCCTAAAGACTTTGAATACGATAACTTGAAAAATCACTAGTCTCGGAACACTTACCGACAGGGTTGTTGTCAAAGAAAGAGATGTTAGCTCTGAGAACCCTGGTGAACATGCTATTGTGCAGGGTCCGTGCTGCGTCCACAGCAATCTTGAAGAACAGGAGCGCTCGGGCCAGCCCAAACACAAACACCGCCACAATGATGCCCGTGAAGACGTACACGTTAAAGTAGCTGTCCACGTAAGGTATGGTGGGTGCCGTGAGGTTGCCGCTGATGCTGCTTGTGTTGGTGATGTTGTGGTCCCGCAGGAACTGGTTATACTCCTTGATGGCGGCGAACTTCTCTTCCTCCTGGTTGGACCTGGATTTGTGTGAACAGTGGGAATGTCATTTCACTGTGCCAGTTTATCTATTCATCTAAATCTATTTATATATCTATTTATCTATCTATCAATCTGTTAGTCTAACTACATGTCAATCTATATATGTATCAATTGTATTTATTCATTTATCCATCCATCTATCTATTGAACTATGTATCCATAACTTGTCTGTCTGTCTATGTCTATCTGTATATCTGACTATCTATCTGTCTGCCTGTCTATATATGTATCTGTTTACTATATATTTTTATCTGTCTATTTATCCATATACTCATTCATATAATTATGTATTTATATCTTTCCATCTATCTCTCTGTACATCTATCTATATGTCTCTACGTCTGTCTGCCTGGCTTGGTACTCACCATCTTGAGAGCCACCAGTCGCTGCCCACATAGCAGGCCTGGGCCAGCAGGTTCACCAGCACCAGCAGGATGAACTTGAACAGCCCCGTGCCGGCCTTGAAGTAATCCACGTAGACCTTCAGCCCCACAGAGCCCTGGGCTCTCTCCTCCTCGTCTGGCAGCTGAACTGGCTCCGGCTGTGGGGTGGGAAGAACAAAAATCAAATGTTGGAGCAAGATTATAAAATAGTGCCTTGAAGTAATCCCACTAGGGCTCGGCCTTACAGGAACATTTTGAATGGGGGAGGGGGATGTCAAAAAAAAAATTGATGGAAAGATGTACCGTGAACATAAGTATATTAAAGAACATGTGAAGTTCCATGGACAAAACAAATGTGTCACAAGTCACATAGATCATGTCTAATCATGTAGGAATCCCATTAGGGAGTCCTTTGCACTATCCCTTTCCCTCAATCCCTTTACCAGTGTCATCAAGGCTTCCACCCCTGCTATTATTAGTATCCTGTGTCATGTTTAGACATGCCCACAGCCAGATTAGGGTAGATACAAATAAAAGTCTAGACAACAAACATGTCTTCTTCATTCTTGTCTACTTCATTAAACTGCCAGAAAGCAGATGTATTCATTAATTATATTGCATATCCAAAACTACCAGTGAGATATGAAGAGTTCTCACCAACATGTACTCAGCCCGTCATACTCATACCTTAATTAGCTCCGTGTTCATAACTATCAACAACAACTCAATATATTACTGCCACAAAGCAGACTGACCTCATAGTCTTCTACCATGCTGTGTAGTGACGTGTGTGATGAAGTCATCATGGGGTCCCGGCTCTCTAGGTGATGGGACCCCGAGCTTAGCTGGCGACCAACGCTCTTTTGTCGCTCTGTCTCCTCCTCCTCCTCTGATCGTTTGAGGAGCTCAGAGAAATCCACGCCCGACTGAGAGAGCTCTGTGAATGAGCCCTGACTGTTAATCTTTCCCTGTGCAACGCAGGAGGAGAGAAGAAAAAAGGCGCAACTTTAAACAACATATTTAAAATGATGAAAAAGCTACAAAATAATAATAATAATAAAAATAATAGTAATGATATGGTAACAATATCACCTAGATCCAAAATGTCTTAAAATACATTGTTTAATGAATTTTACCGCCCTTAGGCTTCCAATAATCCTATACAAAGCAATGGCCTTGAGTCGGGGTTCAAACTTCAGAATTTCTACCAGCTAGTCAGGGGCAGGACTATATTGGGCTCTAGAGTATCCAAATGATTAAAGAGTATATGTTAAGCATTTACGGACCAATCTTTAGCTGCTTTTTGATAATCAGAGCCTAGCTTTTTCTATTATTTGAGAGACAGTAAAGACATGTCATTTTGAGGCTACCACAAATTCTTTGAAGCAGTTTGAAAAACAAAAATAGGAACAAGTGCCTTTTAAACCCTAAAGAACTATTTATCAAAGATTGAATACATGTAAAAGCTAGTTTTAGTAGTATTGACCCTAACTCAAGTAGGCTGAGTCGGAAAAGGGTTGGACGAATTGTTGGTTTGAATCCTGACCAGGCAGACCTTTCTCCCGGCTGATTGGATAGACAGCATAAATACACAAGTCCTGGTATCGTAGATCTGCCTATGGGTGGCAGCCCATAAAACTGACAGGTTAGGCCCAAACTCGAGATAACCTTGGTGTAAACTTGAAAATGTTCACGCTTTGAACCAGTAATTCCGGTACACTGGAATTTGACCCATCTCATACTAGACAATGTTCATTAACTCAGCAGATCTACAGGTGTACATATAAGCAGTGAAATATACATTTTATTTGAAGGATAAAAAGCAGAAGACTCGAGATAACCTTGGTGTAAACTTGAAAATGTTCACGCTTTGAACCAGTAATTCCGGTACACTGGAATTTGACCCATCTCATACTAGACAATTTGATTCCACTACTAGATCTATTTTTAGATGATATTAGTCTTGAGGATGTTTTGGTGTGTAGTAAAGCATGGTGGTACCATGGTTACGGTGACGCTGATAACCTTGTTGTTGAACATACGACTAGAAATCAATCTTTGGATCTGCAGTCCCTTGGCGGGCCTGTCTTATCAGATGATGGTGATGCAAGAAGAAATACTAGTCGTAATCTAGGTGTAGATCTATTAAATAGTTGGACTAAAATGCTTTTCATGCGGAGAGAAAACCTTGAAGTGAATCACATAGAAATTTTGTAACTATGAAAAAGGGGCAAACACCATGAACTCCTGTGTAAATCCAAAATCAGAAGTAGTACTCACGGGCCCGGGGTTCACAAGGTTAAAAAACCAACCAATAAAACCAAGAGAGAGACAAACCTCCTTGAGGATGAAGATGTTGTCTGCGACAGGCAAGAACTGCACCTGGTGCGTCACAAGGATCCGAGGCTTGTTCTTCAGAAACTTCACGATGCACCTGGGAACATAAATGAATGTGTCTTAAAAACGCTGAGTAAGGAACCAGATTTGATGTAACAATTAATTTTAAGTTTGTTGTACTTGTTAAAATGTAACTACAAATTGTTTGTTTGTTGCTTATTGTCCAATATCATCACTATAATAGGCTATGTCTGAAATAAATATAAATCAGGCCATATCTGGTTAAATAGCTGGTGCAGTAGATGACTCAGTAGTGGTTGGACTGATAAACAGGGGGTCCAGGGTTCAAATCTCAGCAAGTTCAGTCACCTCATATCAGATTATTGCGGACACCTAGGAAATATTAACCTCAGTAAAGATTACTGCCCATGAAATGGACATACTGGAGAATCTACCGTAAGTCAACTTGCTTCAAGAGAATTCTAGCTCAATAACACTTTTTTGTGTGCAATATTTCCTTCTTTGAATTTTTTTACATTTATGTAGTAAATAAAGTCAACTGATTCTTAAGCTGCCAGTAAGTTTTTCTGGTCCCAAAGTGTAGTCTTTTACCAGACTCCACATGAGAAGAATGCTATGATTATTCTCTTCCTTATCATTTTTTATCTATGAACTGTGAAGCCCTGTTTTCAATAGGCCTCTGAAATGTTTTTTAGTTCAGCTTAAACCTCTTGATTCCTTGAGGAACATATAGCCGTAGCAACTACCCTCCATCTGACTTGGTTTTGGCTGATCCTCTTCAGCTCGGCCCACGTGGTACCGGCAGCTTTTATATCTGCATTCATGCTTCTCCGTCAAGTCTGCTTTGGACGGCCGACCTTTCTTTTTCCTTGAGGGTTCCACTCAAGGGATTGCATTATGATGTTAAATAAAAAATTTAAAAGTGTAAAAAATAAACAAACCAAATAAAAATAATTAAAATATAAATATAAAAAAAAATTTGATAAAATCTGAAAAAAAGATATTTGATTAAAACAAATTCAAACAAACAAAAGATAAAAATGTTTCTGAGGCATCTGTTGGTTAACGATAGTAGTTTTGTGGTGCTAGTCTTGGTCACACGCCATGTTTCAAAACCATAGAGAAGTATAGCCTTTACGTTAGTATGAAAATTCTGAATGTTGTTTTGGGCTGATAGAATGTACAAAGAACAAGAACTATTTTCATGTGTTTTCTTACCTATCCTTTTTTTTAACTATGACGCCCAGTTATCAAAACGCAACTTAAATTAACAAAGATCCTTCTTGATGACACCTTTCGCTCAGCCCTTAGCCCTTACTTCTCAAAGATGTGTCTGCCGACAGCCGAGTCCACAGCCGAGAGGGGGTCATCCAGAAGGTAGATGTCAGCATCCATGTACAGCGCTCTCGCTAACGAGACACGCGCCCTTTGACCGCCGCTCAGACTGACCCCTCGATCACCGATTAGGGTCGAATCTCCATTGGGCATGATGGTAAGGTCCTGAAACAGTTAAAAATTTTATAGACAGGTTTGAAATTTGACATTTGGTAGGGAAAAGGCAAACGGTTCTTTTTTTTGTTCATTTCCAAAACTCTCAGTTTAGATAGGGATCTATAATAACTCGTTGAAAGATAAGTGTAGATGTTGAGTGTACTTCACAACAGTTTCCTCCTAGTCCTTGCACCACGCCCACAAGTTTAAGGTTTTTGTTGGACTCTGTGCTCAAAATGTTTGCTTCAGTTTGTTTTGTTGTTTTGTGAATGTTCAACATCTATACAGCTAACTGATCCCAAGACTACTGTCCAAAGGTTAAATGTGTTGCCAAACAAAGACAGTGCAGGGATACCAGAACTCAACCCATCATAATGTAGTAATACCAACAATTTGAATGAGGGGCCAAATTCAACAAACTATGATGTTACATAAAAAGGTTGTATCTGCAACTTTGGTGAAAAGAGAGATAACCGCATAATAAGGTTAGAACAAAATCATCAAAACAAAAACTATAGTAAACATTAGAAATAGGAATAATGGTCTAGTTATAAATCCGATTTTTGGTTCAAACTTTTGATTGTGTTTTTCCTCAAAAGCACAAAAAGTGAAGATGGAACCTTCTTAATGTCATCTTGCAAACTTTTCCTTGATCAGGGGATCAAAAACAGCAACAACTAGAAAAGAAGCCCATCTTGCAATCACTTGAACCAACTCAACCCCTCACCCAAAGAGGACACAATTAAGACTGCTTTCCAAACTGGGGGGCGCGGAGGGCCTGAGGTAGATCATCAGCTTCCGACGCAAAAGGTCCAAGTTCGAGCCCTGGCGATTTCGCTCCCTACTGGTTGGGTTAGTGTCAGTTTAATGTGACCGGATGAGACAGGAGTCATGGAATCCCCACCCTGTCTAGTGTGTGGCAGCACATAAAATTGTCAGATGTCAGTCTTGGGGCCCGTCCACAATATAGCCTATATAGTGCTGATGTTGGACGTTAAACCAGCACAACAACAACAACAGCTTTCCAAACTTACCCTGGTTAGGGCGGCCACTTTAATCACTTTATCGTAGCGCGCCTTGTCGTACTTGGAGCCAAAGATGATGTTCTGCCGCACGCTGCCGGAGAAGACCCAGGGCTGCTGGGATACATACGCGATGGTGCCGCGTGACTTGATCGAGCCAGATAGCGGCTGAAGCTCTCCAAGGATTGTCATCAGCAGGGATGACTGTGGAGGGAGAGAGAAGGGGAAGCCAGGGGAGGGTAATGATCCAACTACGAGTAGCAGCATTTTGGTACTAATGAGTACCGAGATCTACCGAAATACATAAAAATTAATTCAATTATTACTCTTGTAATTATTATTATTATAATTATTATTATTATTATTATTATTATTATTATTATTATTATCATTATCATACAACTTTTTGTTGTTGTTGTTTTTGTTGCTGTTGTTGTTATTATTATTATTTTTATAAAAACTAATATTATAATACATTAAATTATTTTTCAAAGTTTCGAGTGGGAACTAGCTGTGGAAAAAAAATGCTTGAAATTGCTACCACTTCTAATGGAACAGGCTTTTGTTCACACTCATCACCATCATTACTAAAAACAATATGCCTTCTAGACCTTAAAACATTTTGTTCGGAATTTAAAAAAAACCAAGTACTGCTACATTGACAATGAGTACATATGTATTTTTCAGCCACCAGCTCCACCCCTTACCCTTCCCATGCCCCCCCCCCCTTTTCTTTTGCCTTTTCTGATAATATTGCCATATATAATGAAATGTGACTAGGGATCTGGGGTGCCATAATATTCATTTCTATTAGTGTAGAAGTCTGGCTTGGACATCCTATGACAGGAACCCGTCGACTTTTATAACAGCAGGACTGTCTTAAGCACCAGTCATTTTTCACTACCAGTTGGCAGAGTAACATGAGAGGCCAAGTCCCGGGTATCTTTCTTGACACACACAAGATCCTAAACTAGGAGAGAGCTCTTCTGTCTTCTACCAAAGGTTACAATTAGTAATGTCATCAAGTTTGGGGTTGCTTGCTAGCTGGGTCGGAAGAGGGTTAGACTTGCGAGCTGGGCATTTGAGGTTTTGATCCCAAGATGTTTCCTTTAAAACTGCTTCACATAACCAGGGCCGAACTGGCTCAAGTGACAAAGCGTTGGTTTCTATATAGAGAGGTCCGCAGTTTGAATCCAACAATTGTTGAAAAATTTATTTGTCCAATTTCGTCGCCTGTCAGTTTCAGTAAGTAGAATGTGACCGGCTGAGACAGGAGTGCATGTCTCCCCACCATCTCTCGTGTGTGGCAGCACATTAAACTGTCAGCCATCAAACATAGATCCCATCGACAATATAGTCGATATAGTGCTGACGTTGGATGTTAAACCATGTCCCACAGGTTCCCCACCTTGCCGGAGCCGACTGGTCCAATGACGGCCATGAGTTCTCCCGGTCCCACCCTCAGGCTCACGTCATCAAGGGTGTTGGTCTCTGTGTACGTCTGGCCAATAGGAGGGAAAGTGCAACACGTTGGCCCATTACTTTTTATCATTTATTCACCATAGTTCATTAAAGAAGAGAACGTTATATTAGCCGAGACGCATTAGTGGATCACACAGAGATAAACGTTTTCCGTGCATGTTTTATACGTATCAGCTTTAACCTCTAATCAAAATATAATGGCGGAAAAAGATATATATTACAGATGTTTTGAGGTGATAAATCTACTTACAAGATAATATTACAATATAAATAATACAGGTAGATAACCCTTATAAATATGCCAATAATAAAAAACACCAAAAAACAGCAGCAATTACAACAAAAAATCCATCTAAAGAGTTAAAAGAAAATCTCACCCCTTCCCATTTAGCAGTGACGTTTTTGAGCTGTACATAGGGCTTATCATCCCCATCGTCGCTGATTTCTGCATCTTTCGTGACATCCACAACACCACCACCACCACCATCAGCAGCCCCAGCAGCAGCACCATTGACGCCATCCGCTGCAGGCTTCTGACCGCTGTTGTTGGAGATGTCCTGCCTGCCCAACTGGGGCTGTAACTCCTCCAACAGAAGGAACTTCTGCAAGACGGGGATACCCGAAGCAAACAAAAGGTTAGTGCAAGAAATACAGAGTACTCTTGAATTTTTGTTCAAATGACAGTTATAATAGTAATATAACAATGATGATAATGATGATAATAATAATAATAATAATAATAATAATAATAATAATAATA
>RQTK01000019.1:881473-901548 GCA_003991915.1 Elysia chlorotica | reverse complement strand
GAAGAAGAAGAAGAAGAAGAAGAAGAAGAAGAAGAAGAAGAAGAAGAAGAAGAAGAAGAAGAAGAAGAAGAAGAAGAAGAAGAAGAAGAAGAAGAAGAAGAAGAAGAAGAAGAAGAAGAAGAAGAAGAAGAAGAAGAAGAAGAACGTTAGTAAAGTTTTAGTTGTGATAAAAGTAGTTGTTGAAAATTTGCATACACAAAAAAATATAATTTTGTAGTTTTGCGCCAAACATTTAAAGTTTTAAAATTACTAAGGTTTAAATTGAAGCCAATATAATGACATACATGTACTTTTAATAGTAAGCAAATCATAATTAACTGAATTTGAGTTTTAATTTATTTATCAGTATGACATCTTTGATAAGTACGCCATGTGATAAAGATTACAAAAAAGCAAATTATTATAGGTTAGGACTTACTTTGTTAGCTTATAACAATAAAGTTAATCATTTAAAAATAAATAAACTTTAAAGAATCTTACCTAAGCTATCTACCCCCTCCCTCCCCACGACTACACCACCACTCCCTTTTCCCCAGGTCTCCCTACCCCTCCATTATCGATCCACTATTAGATGTGTGTGTGTGTGTCTCAAACTACTAGTTTCTCTAATCTTACTCACTATCTCTACCTCGGAAGCCAAGCTTATATGGCGGTCCCATGACTAACACCTGACTAAGACTAGTATACGTGCTGCGGAGGTACCAGGATTACTGTCTTAGCCGGCCACAATTTACTGACCACATAACCGACCCAACTAGTTATTCAGGGAACGAATTCCGATTTATATAATTTTATGAGCACATTGTGGGATCGAACCAGTTACCTCCCCCGTTATAAGTCCATCGCTCTATCACTTAAGCCAGCTCGCCCTTTACCAGTTACTAAGAGATCTAGACCTGCTAAGCTGCCATGCACCGCTATACATGAACATGTTTTAACATACAATGTACTTTTATCTCCATCTATCGCTAACAACGTATACATGAAGGGTTAGGCCGCAAGTATTCTAACCCAAAGATATATCTGAACAAGGTGGCAGTCATTAAGCATGAAATCCTAAAGTTCTTGGACCCCCCCCCCCACACACACACACACCACTAATAAAAAAAAATAACCCAAAAGTCTTCCTCCCCCCCCCCCCCCCCCAATCTAACGTTTCTAAAAAAAAAAATCTACTAGACTATTTTTTTCTTGTTATGGATGCGGCCCTAACTACAAAAACGCCCTGTGTAATGAAGGCTCCAAATTGGCAAGCATTCCTGAGGTTCTAAGAAAAATTACAAAACTTTTAGACAAGCTAATGAAGGGAACAATAACGCTCAAATGAACAGAAACCATTAACTCAAAACTGAACTTTTTTCCAAACGATCAAAACGAAGACGCTCATTTAAATAAAAATGTTTAAAAAAAGAGGAAAAAACTCAAGGGCGACAAACGAAAATAATGTGGTTTAATACGCGTCATAATACGAACAGACACCCGGGAAACTTAAACCTCGCATAATCTTGGGCAGCCGTTCTATTAAAATAAAAATAAAAATGAGACAGAGAGGCAACCCTTTTAGGAGCTTTCATCTGAGAAAACAACGGGACGTGAAGAAATTTCGATAGTTAGTACCCTGAAACTGTGAAACCCGTCGGGGTTTTTGTTGTTATCCTTTTTTTTTTTTTTTTTTTTTTTTTTTTTTTTTTTTTTTTATTCCGATAGGGGGTGGGGTGGGGTGTGGATAACAATTTATAGGAAACCACTTCCGAGATTTGGGAAATGTTTATCAATTCCCTCCCTCCCTCCCTCCATCTCTCTCTCTTTTTATCTCTTTTTTTTCTCGCTCTACTACAATCTGCCCAATCGACTCTTTAACCTCTCTCTCTCTCTCTCTCTCTCTCTCTCTCTCTCTCTCCCTCTCTCTTCTCTCTCTATCTCTCTCTCTTTCTTACACACTGCCAAAAAGACTCTTTCCTCTTTCGCTCTCCCCCTCTCTATATTCTCTCTCTCTCTCTCTCTCTCTCTCTCTCTCTCTCTCTCTCTCTCTCTCTCTCTCTCTCTCTCGATCTACTTTAGTCTACATTTCGCTCCTTAGACTTTTCCACTCTTTTTTTTTCTTTCAAATATGTCGGTGTTTATACTAATAGTTTTCATGGTTTGAAGGACACGCGTTAATGAAGGAGAGAAAAACTAAAAGTAGAATGATATGGTGAAGGAGAAAGACACTTGGTTGTAAAGAGCAAGAGAAGATGGACAAAGATTAACAAAATATCATAGAAAGAAATATATTACCGAAACAAAAAGGCTAGAAGAAGAAGAAGAAGAAGAAGAAGAAGAAGAAGAAGAAGAAGAAGAAGAAGAAGAAGAAGAAGAAGAAGAAGAAGAAGAAGAAGAAGAAGAAGAAGAAGAAGAAGAAGAAGAAGAAGAAGAAGAAGAAGAAGAAGAAGAAGTGGTGTAGAGAAGGCGAAAGAAAGACAGACAGGGAGCGAGAAACAAAGAGAGAGAGAGAGAGAGAGAGAGAGAGAGAGAGAGAGAGAGAGAGTGATGTGCAGAGTCATTCATGACTGTTATCTGGAAGTTTCAGTCAGTAGCGAGCGAGGCTATCACTCAAAGCAGCGCACTGAAATCAACGCGATTTATATTTAAACCCAGAAGCAGGCAGCGTAGTTAACATGGCTTTAGAGACGGTATATAATTAAACTATTGTCGGTGCATTTCATCGTATTTGGTTGTGAGGATAAGTACATTCGCTTCCAACAACTCCCTCTTTTTAATTCTGATTTTATTCTTCTTTGCAATAATGTATTGATACTACAAAAAAACTATATGGTTTGTCAGGACAGATTCTACATAGGAAAAACAACAAAACCAACAACGGAAAGAACACAACAAAAACAACAACAACAAAACAACAACAACAACATCGAAAACGAAGACGATATCGCTAGTTGCAATACATTCTCAAACACCTTGAAAATTTTAGACACCAACAAGTTTATTTAAGTGTCATGTATGCCTTCTCCAGGCCCATTGCATCTTAAACGTTATTTGCTTCCTCTTTTTCGTATGAAAAATTAGGAAAGGGGCAACATCGCATGGGTTGTCAGACCTGTATTTTGAGTTGTTGTTTTTTTTTTACTCAGTCAAAGTTACCGGGAGAAGCGCGTACGATGCATCAACTATGAGAAAAACGCATACATACCAACTCTAGAGCCAGTGTCGACTGGAACTGTAAGGAGATGAGGATTTGTTTTACATTCAACAGGCATGAGGCTTCAATAGAATAAGTTAACATAATTCACTATTGGATCAACATGAGATATGCCTGGCCAATTAGAAGGCTTCACGTGTTGCGTGTTTGTTTCTTTCAAATAGAAGCCGTGGTTTTACGTTTCTTCAACAATCATCGGAACACATAATTTTAGTGGTAAACATTATATGTGACCATCTGAACTTTTCTGTACCGCCGCTTCGTCCAAGATACTGTTTATATCTAACTGAACAAGACAGTATGAGAGCTGTAGTTCAGTGAGATCTAGATCTGAATAGCCAAGATTGGATGATTACCTTAAGTCTGGCGATCTGAATAGCCAAGGTTGGATGATTACCTTAAGTCTGGCCGCTGAGGCCAGCCCGTCCCCCAGGCGCCGCGCCCCGTCAAACATGACTCCGACGAGCGTGTAGGCCAGCACAAAGATGAGCGGCAGCGCCACGTACAGGCGGTGAGGCCGCAGGCGGGAGTCCTGCCCGAGACCATCATCTCCTCCTCCATGTCCAACCCCTCCTCCCTTAGAGTCCCACTCGGTGGCGGGTCTCCGTTGGGTCTCCACCGCCACGGCAGTCGCCGCCAGCACGAAGTAGAGCAGGCGCGGCACGATGGTCCACACGCTGGACGTGCAGGCGGCCACACGCATGCGGCGAGCTAGCACGCCTGTCTCCTTTCTGGGGGGAGCAAGCCAGGGACAGATATCTCAGTCACTACACTAACTGGAGCCTTCGTCGGGTCTAATGCCAGGGAGAGCAACGTACAGAAACACACAAAGGTATCAGTTGAGGCAAGAGCCAGATTGACAACAACTGAAAAGGCCATAAAGGCTAGCACGCCTGTCTCCTTTCTGGATGGAGCAATGCAAGGACATACATTTCAGTCACTAACTGGAGCTTTCGTCAGGTGGTCTTACGTCGAGGGTAGCAACACATGCATACAGAAACCCACAGGGGCATCCGTTTGGGCGATAGCCAGTAAGCCAACTGGGTAGGATTTATATCTAGCATCCTCAAAGGATTCACTATTCAGTCACTAACTTTACTGGAGTCTTCGTCAGGTCTGATGTCGGGGTGAGCAAAATAAAGAAACACACATGGGCATCCGTTGGGCCATAGACTACACTGTTTCATAATTGAAAATCCATATTGAGTTTCCGTTAGCCCCGACTTCGCTCTGAATGAGGAGAAAACACAGGACCGACACAGGTCTGTCAGGGGGGAAAAAGGGTCAGCCGAACAGCAATCGGGTACAAGTGTAGGAGCCTCCGTCAGACCATACAGGCAAGAGAGCCCGCCTACCTGTTGGTTTGGAGGAGCAATACAGACAGAAACACTTCTGTAACAGCTGCAACAACTACGTTCAAATGGAGCTGGCTAATAACTGGACATTAGGTTTGGCGCCTCCGTCACGCTCATACGGCCGACTAGCACAGCAATCTCCGCTAACATTACGGGAACAGGGGGAGAAGGGGCAATAGATGCACGCACGCTTCAATAACTGGACATCAGTGCTGTTTAGCGTCCGTAAGGCCTTATGAGTTTTTGCCTCCGTCCGTAATTTGCTTGCATATCGGCCGAATGAATTTGTAGCAGAGAAAGAAACACAGAAATACACCCCACTTAATCAGCTGGACAACCAACGCTGGCTCGTGGCAAAGCCTCCGTCATAAGATTCTGCCGAGAACTGCTGTCTCTGGAAAAAAAGGGGGTCGCAATACAGAGGCACCCATACTTCAAAGACTAAAAAACCAATTGGACAAAACAACTATGGCTAGTGCTAAGGTCTCCGTCAGGCCTAACATTGGAGCCTCCGTCAGGCAATGCAGGCAAGACTAGCCATTTCCGCTCTCGAAAAAAGGGGGAAGGGCGCAATACAGAAGCACCCACACTTCAATAACTAGACAACCACTTGTTAGAGTCTCCGTCAGGCAAATTAATTGCGAGCAGGAACTGCGAGGTTCGAATATCATCTGGCATAACGTTTTTCCATTATTGTAGGAGTCTTCGTTGAAAAAAAACCCACCGGGGACATAAAACCAACCGAAGGTTTACTCTTTTCCTTACTTTACTTGACAAGCGTCCATGCAATAATAAAAAAACATTAATACTGGATGACAAAAGATCAAGATGCCCGCAGAGAGAGATCAGAGAGACCAGCATTATATTATAAACCCCCAGACACAGTGCATAGCATGAGTTGCATTCATGATGTGAATTACCCATCGACTCCTATACCAGAATGACTGATAGACCACATCGCTCATCTGTCACTCTATCGCTCTTCTCTGGATTCTTTTGGCTAGGTCCGATTAGTTGATAGCCTTTTGAAATTGACATTGGCAACTTGGCTCTTTGGTAGCGGGCCCGAAGACTACCGTATGACACTTCTATAAGCTACCACTTTCAGAAAATGCAGGGATACCAGTGCTCCTATTTCAGTCACTCACATTATACTGACATCAACCCAGTCAGTAGGAAATAAAATCCGACAAATAAATTTGCTTAGGTTCAAACCGGAAATCCTCCAACTGGAACCCCTACCTTTAGTTTGACTCAGTTCGCCCACTCCCGTCCTCATCCCTTTTTTAGGCTATGTGTGAAAATAGTAGACATATTTAAGCCCTAACAACTTGTGCTATCAGCCCCGCTGGTGTAGAAGTCAATAACACTGATTTAAGCCCTAACAACTTGTGCTATCAGCCCCGCTGGTGTAGAAGTCAATATCACTGGTGCATGCTCTCCAGTTGTAGTTGTAAAGAAAAGCGTGGTGTCCAAAAGGATGATGGAGCAAGAAAAAAATAACAGGAAAAAAAAAGAAATATAAAATCAACAGAAGGAAAAATATAGTCATCTCGGCTAGACAGACACACATTTGTTTAATTATTTAACTAAGCACATATAATTTGCAAACTTCGTTGCCTCAGCATTATACAGATTCTTTTATGGATGTGACCGAAGTAAAGAAAACTAGGGAAGCAGGATATCCGCTTAGCCAAGGAGAGTACTCGATCACGGCAGGTGTGGTTCATTTCCTATTCACAGAGCGATGATGATCGTAGTGATTACAAAAACAACAAATGTAAACCATAACAGCGACAAGAACATAAGTAGTAGTGACAGAAGCAGCAGCAGTAGCAGTAGCAGCAGTAGTAGTGGTGGCAGTGGTAGTAGTAGTAATAATAATAATAATAATAATAATAATAATAATAATAATAATAATAATAATAATAATAATAATAATAATAATAATAATTATGAGAAGTAAAATAAAAAGAAGCCTGTGCGTGACAAAATAATTTTCGATATGTATGTTCTTAATATATATATTGACTGAATAAACATTGAATTGAATTGAATTGAAATAAGAAGAAGAAAAAGAAGAAGAAGAAGAAGAAGAAGAAGAAGAAGAAGAAGAAGAAGAAGAAGAAGAAGAAGAAGAAGAAGAAGAAGAAGAAGAAGAAGAAGAAGAAGAAGAAGAAGAAGAAGAAGAAGAAGAAGATGATGATGACGATAATGATGCAAAAGAAGAAGGAAAAAGAATGAAAAGAAAAATATCAATCATAATGATCACAAGATAGAGAAATACAGGTAGCAAAGCTGTGCGTATCTTTAAAAAATAAACACACACACAGACAAAAACAGCTATAACAAAACACACAAAAACGTATTACAAAATATTAAAATAAACTGTTTTATCCATCTAAATAAAAAAAATAAAAAAACATAAGAAATTAATATAGCCAATAGATTTTAACAAGTAGTCCTTTAAAAAATGGAGCCCAGGATCTTTTAGTAAAAAAAAAAAAATCATAAAAAGCGGCAATGGGAAACTCAAGCAATTCTGTAACGCGCAGCACTCTTATCAATAGTACTATAAACCCCACCGCGCGATTTTTTTAAAGGATTCCTAGGAAATGCGAAAGAATACATTATACGGTAATTGCATTATCGATATCCATGGGGGCCTTTTCATAATTATTCTGGTAGAGAAGTTCAAATGGCTTTGAGAAATAACCCATTCACATTTCAACTGCTTAAAACACTAAAGGGGTAGTTAGTTTTCATGGTGGGTTACGGATGTGAGGTTAGATTTCTTGATTGATTGCTTGATTCATGTGTGGTTAAATTCGGGGAAAAGGGGGGGGGGGGTATTAGTGGGTTGATTATTATTGTTTGATCGATTGAATTATTGATTTATGGGTTGGTGGGCAGATTGATTCATTCGTTCAGTCATCCATAGTTAAATACATTCATTTGATCGGTAAAGTCATGAATCAGTAGGTCGGTTGGTTGGATGGATTAGTAAGTAGGTTAATCATGGATCAGTGGGTTAATTGATAGACATGTGAAGTAATTGGTTAATTGGTAGATTCGTGGATTAGTGCATTGATTGATTGATAGATTCATGGATTGATTGATTGATCTGTCATACTCTTATAGCTTACTTATTTGATTGGTGTAAGTGACTAATCCGATTCTCTATACGTGGTTGATTGGTGTACTACCCATAAGCCCACCACCCACAGTCGCTCCACGCCCTCGAACAAAGCGTCACCTCGTAGGTCCCAGGAAAAAGAGAATGCTCTTCTCCGCAAGCATTGTCACTACATCAATATACTGTCACTTTCATCATGTTGTTATAAGATAACGCATTTTGAGCAGCAGGTTGGAAGCTATCCAGAGCGGTTTGAGTTCGAAACGGGGCGAATGAGTTTTTGGAAGGGACGCATGGGACAAATTTCACCGCAAATCAAAATTGAGAGTGTAAAGGGGGTATATGGGCAGGGATGGGGGGTAATGGTTGGCAAAACACACAGAGAAGCGAGGAGGGGTAACATTCGTTTAGAAAGATGTTTCACGGAATGCACGAAGGAATGAAACAAAACCAAAATTAAAGATGACGGGTGTGATTCGTCAAAATGACCATGTTTGTTTTTACGTGTTTAAGTTATTTGAACAAACCTCATATTTCCAATAGAGTGGAGCTACTCTAGGTATAAACAATGGCATTTCCTAGTGTATCAGACTGGTAACAAGTGAAAAAGGAGGAGGGTTAAAAAAAAACACAACGGTGGGAATAAGAATAGGCATAGCCGGGTGAATGTTTCAAATTAAGCTCAGTAAGCTGTTTCCGCTTAAATCACATATTAATTATCTTGGCTATCCACTCTCTTTCTCTTTCTCTCTCTCTCTCTCTCTCTCTCTCTCTCTCTCTCTCTATCTCTCTCTCTCTCTCTCTCTCTCTCTATCTCTGTCTCTCTCTCTGTTTAACGTCTCCTATATTTTCTGGGAATAATCTATTAATTATGTCTTTTAGAGAGCCCACATCTTTTTTCTATCCTTTTTTTAAATATATAATATATGTACTCCTCTAGAGAACCTGCAAAATTGATAACGTGCTTTCAGGCAAAACAATAAAGGAAACAGAATGGATATCACTAATAAAGAGATGCGTGCCTGTTCTCTCATGTCATCCCATAAAAGCAGAACTAAAGAGAAAAGTCCGTCGCCTCATTGCCAGTAAACGTGAAATCCATTTCGTCCATAAATCACAAGTCCAATATATGAAAGAATCGCAAGTCAATTATGCCAATAAATCGCAAGCTCATCGCGTCAAAAGAAATACGTAGTGGTTACAACCGACGCCTTTGATTAATCAAAATCATGCTGTGGCCTATTGTGTTTAAAGGTTAATAAAACCGCAAACCCTGCGAGTTTATTTTAACAACCACCGAACACGTCACCGAAAATCTACTTCTCTGACGAGACTGTTCTAGAATAATATTGCACTTGTAATGATTATTTTCTGCCCGATGCGCTTGACTTTGAAAACAATATAAGGAATATCATGAGCTGGTAGACAGAGCGACAGATAGAAACGTAGAGAGGGAGGAAAGGAAGGGATACGGAAAGTAGGATAGGTATAGAGAGAGGGAGGAGAGAGAGACACACAGACAGACAGCAAAAGATAGAGACAGAAAGACAGACAAACGGGCAGTAGAGAAAAAATATGAAGACTGAGAGAGAGGAAAAGAGACAGAAAAAAAGATGGGAAGAGAGGTGGTTATACCTTGAGCCTGGAGGTTGCCACTAAGGCAGCAGCCCCGTTAGAACTGAGCCACTGGAGATTGTCCAACCAGCTGTCTCTCAGGACAATCGCATAGGCCATGAACACGTACAGGAACTGCGGCCTCAGCACGACTATAACCGTCAAACTCTGCGCGCTAGCGCCTACACCTCCCGCCGTGTCGTTCTGAGCGTTAGCGTCTACACCACCGAGCGGCCTGACTAAACCGCCACTACCATCAATACCGTCACTAGGCCCACTATCTAGGAGCATCCCTGGCACCGTGAGGAAGGCATAGCAGGAGACCACAACGAAAGCAAAGTCCACGAGTCGGTTGCCGAACGTGAAGATGAGTGCGCTGAGCCCCTCCAGCTTGAGGATGCGGACCAGCAGGCGAATCTCTGACCTGGGGAAAAGATGAAGGTAAAGCTTGGTCTCTTAACGTCCGGCGTTAGCAGCTAGGCTATGTCGCGGACGGGACCTGAATGGTCACATTATACTGACATCCACTCAACATTATAACTGGCGGAAAACGCGGTCACCGAAGTGAGGCTCGAACCCAGAGCTCCTGCTTCGAAAGCCGACGCCGTAACTTGGGCAAAGGACGCAACAAAACGCGCTGAACTAAATAGTAAAAAAAAAAAAAAAAAAAAAAAAAAAAAAAAAAAACACGATACAAGCCACTTAATGAAACATACGCGGCAGTATATATATATATATATATAGAGAGAGAGAGAGAGAGGTTTCACTGATGGGCGAGATCAGTGGACGGTCTCTAGTCTGGGGAGAGATTGGACAAAACGCGCCAAACCAAGAGTACAAGCCTACAAGTCAAATTGTGGAGCAACATTGAGAAGATCCAAACAAATTAAAAAATGTAACAATGCCAATTGGCCACATACGATGTAGTAGGGGACGGAGGAGCCAGAGCGGGGCTTGAACCACGGACCTACTGCACCGAAAGCCGATGTTCTTACCCCATGGCAACCGCGTCCCCGGAAGGAAGAGGAGAAAGGGATTGAGGAGAAGGGGGAGAGGGAAAAGGGGATTGGCAAGTGAGAGGCGGAGGAGGGTTAGGGGTGAGGGATGAGATGGAGGAAGAGGGAAGAATGCTGTAAGTGTATATATATGCACGCCGAAGCCTCGGAGCTAACGTCATCAGTTCTGCTTTTATGCTAGATATGCAAACAAGCCCCACCCCGTTGCCTTTTCAAAGTAAGACGTTCAACCACGAAAAGTAGTTTAATACTCTTGAGTGCTAACATGTTTCCATCGCTACAAACAAGAAAGGAAGAAAGAAAGGGCGGAAAACAAAACAAAACAAAACTAACCAAACTTAATTTTGGAAAATATAAAAAAATGTGATCAGTAAAAAACAGAAGTTTCGAACAACGGTTTGGTTTGGTGGTTTCTTGAAATACAACCACGCCTTCTGGCACAGCGGTTGATCTGACCTGGACGCGCCTGACGGTGACGAGCGCTATCCAGCCTGTCTGAGAGGCGAGCAGCATGGTGACAAACCACGCCTGGTGCAGCGTGTGTGAGTACAGAATGCACGTGAAGAGCAGGGCGGTGGGGGACAGCCGGGGGGACGGCGGACTCTGCTGGGGATGCGAGGTCCCAAGGAGTGCAGGTTGGGATCCAGAGCTTGTGGGAGCGAGAGGTGGTAAGATTTCGGGCGACGGGGGCGGGTGGTGACTTTGATTCGTATGTGGATGTGAAGTGTTGTTGGGTTCTGCTTGAAATCGTTTGGTTATGTGAACAGCTAGTGGTGATTCTTTCGCTAGCGGTGCTTTGATACCAACTTTGGATACGGGTACAGTAAATGCTGGTGGTGGTGGAAAGACTACAGGCAGCGGCGATGAGTGATGGGGAGGCTCAGCTTGAGATCCAGAGAACCGGTCCGCTCTGGTGGGACGTTTGATTGTGATAGAACCTTGTGATGGTGGAGATGGTCCTGAAACTTCGGGCGGCGGCGAAGACAGGTGCATAGTCCAAGTCTCGTTGAGTACAGACTGAGGTCGTCTGGCTTTGGGAAGAAGCGGCTCCACGGAGACCTGGGCGGGCGGCTGTACCGCCGTGAGCACCAGCAGGAAGAAGGGCAGCACCAGGACGCTGGTGATGAGCTTCTCGCCCAGGTAGGCCAGCAGGAACCGGGACACGTTCGCCCGGTGGTACTGGCGGACGTGGCGAGCCTCGAACCTGGACACGCACAGAGCCAGCCCGAGTGGCAGTTTCAGGCGCGGTGGTTGTGCAGGGAGAGGAGATAGATCGGCACGGTCGGGTTGGAGGCGTATTTTGGAAAGTAGGGAGAGATTGGGGGAGGAGGGGGCATAGTGGTACAATATTTTAAGTGAAAACAGCCGCTAATACTCATACGAAATTGATTTAAGTTCTTAAGTTTCAGGTAGTGCTTAGAATTGGTACGAAGTTGGTTGGTTTGTAAACGTCCAAATTTGAGAATTGGACTATATCGGCGACTAAATGAATATTCTGCCAACACTTACTTCTCAATTAACAGTCCCGCGCTTCACCTCTATTGTTTTAACAGAACAGGAAGTGGCCATTTTGACCTTAAAGTCTATTAATTTATATACAGCATTGAGCACCGCACTGTCTATAAATCGAGCTCGAGATCGGTTCTGTTTATAATTATCACAGAGGGCTGCAGTCTCAGAATAAAAACATACTTATTATAAAGTTGTTTATAGGAAGGAGTAAAATTCTGCCTCATATTGTACTGTATCAATTCTTTAATATGACAAAGGAATACATAGTATGGTGTTATATAGACCTATGAGGAAGTTAAATGGGTAAAACATCGATGGTATCTTCGCAGAGTTCATTTGATGGAGAAGAATACATTTTGGGCAGTCAGAGGTAAAGATATTTTAAACTGAAAACTGCTTTTCCCTGTTATACTGGAGGAGTTTTAAAGAAGGAAAAAAAATTCTCCTAGATGGAGGATTGCATGTTGGGAATAACAGTGATTTCAAGGTACATGAGAAAAAACGCAACAAAACATGTTCATGTTATGATTTTTGTTGTGGTTGCTATTGTTGGTGTAAAGCACTCATCAACATGGATTTTATACAAACAAGACTGTCAGCCCAAGATAAGGTGAAGGTGGAGGCTTCCTTAAGTTACTGTTTGAAGGCTCGGTTTAGGAATAATCGTGGCTTCCAAAAATAACATGCAGGGTCACCGAAATAAACAAACATTTGCATTTGAACCAAATAAATATATCTTTGAAATATTAGACATAGAACAGTTTACATTCCTAGTCTAGTATTAATGTGTGCCTAACAAAAATTACCCACTGAGTACCATTATATCCTAACTGTGTAATTTATCTTTACACTGACCATTGTATTTCGATACCTCGGTGTAAGACTCCGACATACGCCAAATTTTCGAAATTCGTTTTTTTTCATAAAATCGTCTCCCAAGTCTTTGCACACCATGTGTCAAAAGATGGGCTCTGTACGATTAATAGTTTTTAAGTTAACACATTCCGCCACGCATATCTTACAAAAACTGAGGAGAGAATTCCACTAAGATATCGTGTCGGAATTTGCATCTGAATAAAAGGAAGGTATATAGTGCAAAATTACGACATGTGCACATGTCGGAATTTGTCACTCAAAAATTTCTATCTTCAGTTCTAGCTCGTGTGTTGCAGTGTATAACCATGTCGGAAAATGACACTGACAAAAATCATTTTAGCAATAGATAGGCTTATAAATGCCTAACTTTCACTTATAATAAAGAAATCTGGCACTTTTCAAGCTGAATAGATGTTTGAAAAGATGGTGAGTACTACTTGCTTATTGTTATAATGATTTTCTTTCATCCAACCTTCATTAAAGTGAATTGTTGTGTAGCATAATCTAAAGTTGATTTTCTGACGAGTTTTTTCGATGATAGGATGTTTCAAAACAAGTGGATGCTTTGAATAGCTTGTGCACAGCCTGGCCATGGTCTAAAAGTGCAGCATACTTGTGTCATATCATTTATTTACACATGTATAATTCAAACCTGGATTCCCTACCTTATTCGTACATGATGCTAACACAAACTGCCCCTGCACTATCTTCTCAAATATAACGTAATTTCCTAATTTAAGGCATGTACACTCTGCGACGCTAGCGGCATAAAAGTATGTGTTAGCATACACATCCCTCGTCATCCTTTCTTCTCTATCAACAATTTAGTAATCACAATAAGACACCCCTTCGTGCAGCAACTATAAACCTAATGCTTTTGATTTGTAAAACTAATGTTGCATCAAGTTTTCTCACAAGAAAGTATGCTGTGATTACCACATTCACATTGTTATAAGTTGTCTATAACAATCTTCACACGAGTCTATTACTTTCTGGCGATCTGGCAGTCACAGAATTGCTTCAAAAATCACATGCAATATTTTCGTTACTTACTAATGTAGGTTTGTTATGTATTACTAAATGATACAATTATAACGAGTTAAGCTTGAACAAAAGGAAAAAGTCAATTACCATTTCCTTGTAGACAAATAATAGCTAAATAATAATAATAAAAAGAAGAACGTTGTTTTTGCATTTTAAAACCTTTTGGGTGTTTTTTTTTAATATGGCTACTATATGACGCAGGTTTAATGTTTGTCATACCTTATTTTTATGAACAACAGTTCTTGGTTTGAACAACATGAAGTAAAATCAACCATCATTATTCCAAAACAATGACATGAAACCTTTATCAGCATGTGAGTGACATTGGTTACTAGCAAAGCTATAGATCTATGGATGACGGTTGGTGACTAGATGTGCCAATAATGTTGGATCTCACAGCTATAGATCTATGGATGAGGGTTAATAGCTGTAGATATATGGGTGAAAGTTAGTGACTAGATATGCCAAAAATGTCGGATCAAACAGCTATACGTCTATGGGAGAATAGATGAGAGAATTCTGTCGGATCCAATAGCTATAGATCTATGGGTGAGGCTTAATGACCTGCTCTAGGCGGACCGAGCAGATGTCCCCAGATTACCGTGATTCGGCCTATGGCCACCTGGCTCTCGGCCAGCACCTTGATGCCCCTGTACAAGCGCGAGCCCAGAGAGAAGCTGATCGCTATACCATGATACACATCGCTTATCAATAGGCATATGGATGACGGTTAGTGGCTATGTGCCAATAATGTTGGATCCAATAGCTTTAGATCTATGGGTGGCGGTCGGTGGCTAGGTAGCTATAGATCTGTGAGTGACATTGGTTACTAGCAAAGCTATAGATCTATGGATGACGGTTGGTGACTAGATGTGCCAATAATGTTGGATCTCACAGCTATAGATCTATGGATGAGGGTTAATAGCTGTAGATATATGGGTGAAAGTTAGTGACTAGATGTGCCAATAAGGTTGGTGACTAGATGTGCCAATAATGTTGGATCTCACAGCTATAGATTATGGGGTTGGTTTGTAAACGTCCAAATTTGAGAATTGGACTATATCGGCGACTAAATGAATATTCTGCCAACACTTACTTCTCAATTAACAGTCCCGCGCTTCACCTCTATTGTTTTAACAGAACAGGAAGTGGCCATTTTGACCTTAAAGTCTATTAATTTATATACAGCATTGAGCACCGCACTGTCTATAAATCGAGCTCGAGATCGGTTCTGTTTATAATTATCACAGAGGGCTGCAGTCTCAGAATAAAAACATACTTATTATAAAGTTGTTTATAGGAAGGAGTAAAATTCTGCCTCATATTGTACTGTATCAATTCTTTAATATGACAAAGGAATACATAGTATGGTGTTATATAGACCTATGAGGAAGTTAAATGGGTAAAACATCGAGTGTATCTTCGCAGAGTTCATTTGATGGAGAAGAATACATTTTGGGCAGTCAGAGGTAAAGATATTTTAAACTGAAAACTGCTTTTCCCTGTTATACTGGAGGAGTTTTAAAGAAGGAAAAAAAATTCTCCTAGATGGAGGATTGCATGTTGGGAATAACATGATTTCAAGGTACATGACGGGCAGTAGAGAAAAAATAGGAAGACTGAGAGAGAGGAAAAGAGACAGAAAAAAAGATGGGAAGAGAGGTGGTTATACCTTGAGCCTGGAGGTCTCTCGGCCAGCACCTTGATGCCCCTGTACAAGCGCGAGCCCAGAGAGAAGCTCAGCACGTCAATCTGGGCCAGCAGCACGTAGAGCAGCACGGGCCGCAGTCCCTGCCCGGACAACGCTAGCAGCACGCCCGTCACGGCCGCTAGCAGGATGAGGCGCCGATCTGACCAGGTCAGGGAAGCCATCAAGGCGTCAGAGTGGGAGCGCTGCTGAAGAACCCTGAACTCTCGTCTACAGAGGGAGATGGTGGAGCGTATTTAGGGGGGAGACAGGATGAGAGAGAATACATAGAGAGGGAAGGATAGAGAGGAAGGACAGACATAGCCGCTAGCAGGATGAGGCGCCGGTCTACCCAGGTCAGGGAAGCCATCAAGGCGTCAGAGTGGGAGCGCTGCTGAAGAACCCTGAACTCTCGTCTACAGAGGGAGATGGTGGAGCGTATTTAGGGGGGAGACAGGATGAGAGAGAAAACATAGAGAGGGAAGGATAGAGAGGAAGGACAGACAAAGTCGCTAGCAGGATGAGGCGCCGATTTGACTAGGTCAGGGTAGCCATCAAGGCATCACATAGACGCTTGTGTACAGAGAGAAAGTGGAGCGCATTAAGGGAGGACGAGAAAAAGTATGGTAAGGAAAGGGAGGGAGGGAGAGGGGAAGTGAAAGGCGCCAGCATGGTGGCGACCATATAAACATCGCAGCAAGGGCATTATGGAACAAGTACAAGTTACTAGCTATAAGGGGAGGTGGGTGGATGGGTGTTTATGGAGGAAGAGAGAGAGAGAGAGAGAGAGAGAGAGAGAGAGAGAGAGAGAGAGAGAGAGAGAGAAAGTGAGACGCTTTGCCCCGTGTCTCCATTAGGGAATCCTTGTAAGATCCTTTGAAACGTCGTATAGCGTCTTCTTGGGGACCTAGGAGACGTGAAAATAGCAGATAGCTTGCCTACCAAAGACTACCCTGGGAGCACAAAGCTGGCCATGGATATATAAACCATATTATTAACGGAGGCGGGTGTTTGCAAACGCTGTGCACAAGCAAAGGTCACGGCCATGGATTCGTTGCTCTAGATATGCTTAGTATAAGTCAAGTATCGTTAATTGCATGGATAAACTTCAAATCAGAAAAAAAAAATGTAGCCGATGAGGCACTTAGAATGTTTATAGATGACATGGAATTTAAAAAAATGCAACACACTAGAAGCAGTGAATCAAACAATCAAGCTAAAAAGGTATAGTTTTGTAGCAATTATTGAGAGTGAATATTCCTTAGTTTGGCCACACTTGTTAAATGTGGAAGCAGCTGCCGCTTGAAAGTAAAAATTCACTGAAGGTGGACGATAACAATAATACCAGTCATTGGCGTTTTGTGTGATCTAAGCTCAATCAGCGGATTTGATCAATCAAGCTGTTCGTATAATTATTGCATGAGACTATACTTGGGTGAAAAGGGGGGTCAAGGAGAGGGGGTATAGTACAATATATTACGGATAATATTATTGGTGGTGGGTGTTTGGATCAATTGCCCCCCTTTAACGCATTATTGTATTCAGCGTATTCTTCATTGTCAAGATTTGAAAAAAAAAAGAAAAAAAATATATACACATAGTAATTCTAAAGTAGGATCATTTGATTGTTTTAGATATCAGACACCTCCCACCCCATACCCCCAAATTTCTCTCTCTCTCCTTCTTCTTTTTCTTATCTCGCTCTGTCTCTCTCCCATCCTCTCTCTCTTTCCTTCTTTTTCTTATCTCGCTCTGTCTCTCTCCCATACTCTCTCTCTTTCCTTCTTTTTCTTATCTCACTCTGTCTTTCTCTCCCCTGTCTCTGTGACCCTCTCCTCTCTCTTCTCTCTCGCGCTGTCCCTCTCTCCTCTCCTCTCCTCTCCTCTCTCTCCCTCCCTCTCTCTCTCTCTCTCTCTCTCTCTCTCTCTCTCTCTCTCTCTCTCCTCTCCTCTCCTCTCCTCTCCTTGACTCTCATATACGTTAGAGAGAAAGAGCACCTAAAATAATAACTGATTACATAATCTGTTGGCTAGTTTAATGGACGCAATGGCTGTATCGATTTCAATGATTCGCTTAATTAAACCTCATACAATTCTGGGTGCTTCGGGAAAGCAAAAACACACGCTGCAAGTCAAGTATTTGGAGACTACAAGGATGCTACAATTTTCACTACAATTATAGAGGTTGTCCGTACCGATATTCTGGCCAAGACGGCAGACATCTCGCCCGCGAAGCGGAAGGTCCGGTTCATCCTTCGGCCGAGCGAGAAGGCGACATGGACAAACAGTGGAGTGACCAGGTAGACGGCCTGGGGCCGCAGGGGCTGCTGGGTAAACAGCACAACGGTCGCCACCCAGGGCACCAGCATCAGCCGGCGCTGGATGAAGTTGGTTGCCATGGCGATTCCCTCCACTTTACAGAGCCGCCCTATGTAGACGGTCTCGGCGCTGGAAGTGATACAGTTATGGAGTGGGTAATGGTTGCTTGATTAACGTCCACCACCGTCAACTAGGCTATATTGGAAACAGGTCGTAAGACAATGTCTACGTGCTGCTTCGCAGAGACAGAGCGAGGGTACCCATACTTGTCTCACCCGGTCACATTGTGCTGACACAGACCGGGCCAGTAGGGTCAAAATTGGACAAAAAACGTTCGATTGTGGGATCTCTCTAACAGAATAGCAGCCCCTATGAATGATGTATAGATAGATGGGTGGATAGATGAATGGATGGGTGAATGGACGACAATATTTAAGATTTGATTTAAACCAAATAGAAGCGTTCTGTGCTTTTCAGTCACAAATAGTTCTAAAATATAAAAGTTTGGACCTAATGCACTCTAAATAAAGAAAACTTCTCGATAGTGTCCACAATATAGCCTATATAGTGCGGATGTTAGACGTTAAATCAACTCAACTTAACTCGCCTCGCCGCTGATCCTGACAATAGGATAATATGTCGTATGGGATGAGAGTTCCTGTTTTCATACAGGTCCACTGGCTGCTACAGCCATGGGTGAAGTCATGCAAATAATCTTGGCCATAACCAGCAATGGTCAAATCTGTTCGTTAAATTAGTAAAAGTAAAAAAAAAACCTTTGGGGTTGAGGTAGCACCCTACATACAGATGGGTTATACGAGATACAAGAAAGATCGAACCTTCCGTTCATAACGGTAAAGGTGGCGTACAGAAAGGGAATTTTTTCAATGTTCGCTGATGTATACAATTCGGTACGGTTTACGTCGACTTCAATATGGAAATTTGTGGTATTATTACGGCATAATCAAATACAGTGTATATCCACAGTTATTCCCTCAAATTTCCTACCTGGGTTCTTTTAGATAGTGCCACCTCTTCTTTCCCCATTTCTGAGCACACATAAAAATGATATAAAAGTCATCTAGTGTACAGGACATTAGAACAATTAGAACAGACGGCACTATTTAATGCCAAATGACAATGCACATTCTATACGTCCGATGCTGTGGGCCATGGCAAAAACCTCTTAACTTTTTCGTAATTAGAGAAAATGAAGGAAAGTACGATATAATTCCAAATGACAATGTACAGTATATGTCTTTATGCAGGCCATTGTTAAAGTCTCACTCTCTCGTGATTGAAAAGAAAAAGGAATGTTAAAAGACTATTTTGATGGAAAAATGAATGTCAATGAAATGTAAAAAAAAAAAAACGGCACTTGGCCACGGTAAGGGCTTAGAAAGATAGAGGCTTTTTTTATTGTAGCATGCACATTAAAACCTTTCATGGAGACCTCAACCTGTAACCATGGCGCACCACAAATAATAGTATCGCTGTAGGCACACACTAGTACATCTCCATTAAGCAAAAAATACATAAGGTTATTTCACATTACGCCACCGTTCACAACAGGTTAGCTGGCTTGCATGTTGCATGAAAAATAAAAAATAAAGAAGGTGAAATGGAAACAAAACAGCCATTGGATCCTTATCAGGTGAGTGTAACCATAGGAAGATAAGAAAATAAATAAATGAAAGAAGTTCAATAAAAAAAAAGGGATACCTGTACCTATGTTTGTTCTGGAAATGGAAAGGGTGAGACAGAGACACAGAGAGAGAGAGAGAGAGAGAGAGAGAGAGATAGAGAGAGAGAAAGAGAGAGAGATAGAGAGAGAGAGGGGGGTGGAGAGAAAGAGGCTACTAAAGTTTACCAAAGATTCCTCGTAAAGAAGCGAAGTTTCTGTTGATCAACGCGAAATCCGCAGATATGTTAACTTTTTAGCCATAAAAGGGTACACTGTATGTTAGTCTTTAGAATGTGTCAGAGAATACATACAACCTCGCTTTGATGGTGCAAGGTTTACAGCTATACCTGATAATGTAGTCGTAGTTCCTTATGTCATCATAATTATACACAATTGTTTTGGCTTTATTTTCGGTGGTTCTTCCGTCCACCACTAGTGACTTGTTATCTCGTGGATAGGTTCCAAAATTAATGTCCGATTGTTTAACCAACTGCCACGCAGAGTCAGAGAGGGGATACAAAGACTTCTGCCTTAGCCAGTCATGTTATACTGGTAGGGACTTAACCACGATGGAACAGCGCAGGTATGTGTGTAAGTGTCTTTCGGGGGCGGGGGTGTTTTTGTTGTTGTTGTTGTT
>RQTK01000019.1:850227-872776 GCA_003991915.1 Elysia chlorotica | reverse complement strand
ACGACAGAGAGAGAGAGAGGGAGAGAGAGAGAGAGAGAGAGAGAGAGAGAGAGAGAGATGAACAGGGAGAAAGGCAGTGAGATGGGAAGAGCAAGATTGAGAGTGAAGAAAAGTTTAAAGTTTGGCCCTACCGTCACGTTGTAATGAGGCAACGGCAGATAGGTCAAACAAAAACACACAAAACATGGCAAAAGCCAAACAAATCATTTTTTAATGTTCTACAACTAAAGTAAAAAAAAAAATCCAAAAAAGAAAAACAGGGTCGACTTAAATAATAAAAGAATTATTAACTGGCAGTTCGACCCAACTATGTATCATAACCCGCAAAGCCACATGTTTTTGTCCGGTACCGCTTCAGCCCAATTAACAACGGCGAGAAACAAACTAATCGTGAAATGCTACATTTGCTAACATTAGCGAACCTGAAAAAAATGAGGAAAATTTAAAATAAAAACAACAACAAAACAAAAACAAAAATACGCACACACAAAATAAACCGATGAGTAAATGTGTGCTCGAACTGTGAACTACTGCCACAAAAATATCAATAACAAAACAAAACAAAACAAAACAAAAAAAATTCTCTCCCCTTGAAGCTTAATGACCTTGACTCTGGCGGCCACGGCGTTCAGCTCGCCCATGTTCTGAATCGCGAAGGGGATGAAGACAGTCAGGGGGATCTTCACGGCGTGGAACAGGCCCAGCGCCAGGTACATTCTGCTCGGGATTAACACCTGTAGGTAGGTATGGGGCGGGCCAGAGTACACAACATGTCGCCTCAGCCTTCTTCAGGATGACTTTGTGGACATCAAAGTACAGGCCCACGCGACATTTTTTCCCTCTATTATTTTCATTACAATAATGTTTTATTTTCTTTGTGTTTTTTTTTAAAGAAATTTGAAAAAAGATTTTAACATTCAAATGGGAATGCCAAGAAATGACATTCTAGAAAATACCACTGTTAGACTTGGTATGTTCGCATAATTTAAATTGGTGACTTTACTTTCTAGATTTCAAAGCATAGGCTCTTTGTTGGTTGTTTGTGTGTGTGTGTGTGTTTGTGTTTGTGTTTTTTTGTTAGATAGTGTACCGTGTGTCAGTTAGTTGTGGTTCTATATAATGGGCTGACCCACCATGCTGTGTGTGGATTTAGACAGAGGGGGAATCAGAGTTAGAAAGACAGAGACAAAGACAGGCACAGGCAGTCAGACAGACAAACATATGTTTACACTGATGGGCAAGCTAGACAGGGTGTAAAAAGGAGGGAAAGGTGGAGAAGGATAGTTAGAGAGAGAGAAATAGAGAGAGAGAGAGAAAGAGATATAGAGAGAGAAAGCAGGAGACAGAGACATAGACAGACTGCAGTCACAGACAGAGGTGCACCGAGAAGTGATTGTATATACACATGATGACCTCACCAAGGAGTGAGAGAGGAACAGCAGAGAGACGACCATCAGCCCTAGCATACTCCAGCCGACCATGATGAAGTGAGGCACGAAGAACAGGGCGTGGTAAAACGCGGATTCTCTCACGTACTCGATCTCGCGCCTGGTGGTGGTGGTGGTGGTCATAATGGAGCATGGCGTCACTAGACTAACAGAATGGCGCATGGCAGTTTTAAAGTTTTAAGATGGTTAAAACAACGCATACCTGTGATATTCGCACAATAACTGATATTAATTTTCTTTAGTTGATTTAAAACAAATCGTGGCATTGCAACTTTAACTTCAGTATGGGTTACAAACTGGTCCACCAAGAACATGGATGTACCAATAATGGCATAACTAAAGTATTTGTCATGCTGCTAAATAAGTTTTTTTTTAAAATTCATAATGTATAGACTCGCAGCTATAACTTGACTCAACTTACACCAATTTAAAATAAGGGCCCATTCAAACGAGAACATCATGGGAAAGAGGAAGGGAGTGGACAAAGATTCATCCCGAGTCATCGAGGTCACAACCAAATCTTATCCCGGACTGTAGACGGACAATTGAACCATATTTTGAAACATTGATATATATACAACCAAACATTATCCCGAGTCACCAACGTTACAACCAAACCTTATTCCGAGCTATCAACGTTGCGAAAAATCCTTATTCCAAGTCATCGACATATAACAGACAAAGGGGCCATTGATGTTACATCCATACCTTATCTATATCCACTGGTCTATAAATAAAGCTTAGATTGAACCATGTACTGACAATAAAATCGTATCCCGGGTCATCGGCGTACAACCAAAAGATATCTCGAAGAGCGCGTGGTATAAATAAACTTTCGCTTAACCACCAGGGTGAATGAAATATCATCTCGAGCCATCGGCATACAACCCAACCTAAATTTTACGGTAATTGTTGCTTTCTTAACGTCCAAAGTTAGCAATCAGGCTACATTGCGGACTGGCTAGCCTAAACTTATACCAGCCATCGCCGTACAAGCATGAAACCTAACCCCGAAGAACACGGGCTACCGGTAAAAACCGTACCTCCAGCCTGCCGAGACAGACTCTCATCTCCGCGATGTTCTGGAAGGCGAAGGACATGAACAGGTTACAGGAGAGCCTGAGCACGGTGATGAGGCCTATGGTAAGGAAGACGGTGTAGGAGCGGAACTTGTGGCCGCCCCCTAGCGCCGTGACCGTGGCGAAGAGAAGCAGCAGCGCCACCTTGGTGGACACGAAGAACGGCGACAGAATCAGAGCCTGCGTGCGCCGTGTGCGCATCACCTGCTGGTACTCCAGTCTGAGGGGAGGGGTGGAGTCAATGTTAGGGCTGGGAGGAAGCTTAGAGAGTTCTCTGTTGAAAAGGGCATAGAACGACTGTTCTACAAGGTGAAGGGGAGGGCACGAGACATTATGTTCTTCCACTTGCGCCAGTTCGCCACAAGAGACGTGAGTGTTAAAAAAGCTAAGAAAGATACATTTAATAATGCTGGTGTAACAATGCACCTTGTAGATCTAGTTTCAGTGATAAATGTACTAGTATTTCATCTTTATCTTTACACGCATCATTTGAATATTTTCCTCAGAGAAACTCAGCACAACCGAATCAGCTCCTCCTAACCTGAGAAAAACTACATTAAAGGTGAGTTGGACTTCAAGAACAACAGGACATGCAAAAAAAAGAAGAAAAACAAAGACACGCTAATCATAGTATCAACACTAGGATATAAAGTAAAGAATGGTTTTACCATAAAACTTACTGGCTCATTTGAAACATGAATAAAACAACATAAAACACCAGAAAAAGAGCAAAGCTGGACAGAAAAGCGAGGCTCAGTTCCATACTGTTTTGCAAAAATCGAAAAGCTAAAAATATGAAGAGAAGACTAATTTACCCCCACAAAAAACCGCAACATTCTCTAAATGTGGTTTCTAGAAAGCGAATGACCATTCGTAACGTGCAAAGCAATACTCAGTTTTTACAACAATCCCTGTGGAATAAAAGGCCTATGTCCGTCTAAGTCCCCATGCTATACAAACATTTATAGGAATAAATAATAAGAAAAGAGGAAAATTGTTCATACTTTGCAACGCCTTAAATATAGCTGACATCTACCATACTATGTAGTATTTAAAAAATCGACCATTATTATCAGCCTTCCATGAAAAAAAAGAAATACTTTTCGAGAATATAAATCACACAACAGGTAAAGCTGCTCTCGGTTGCGGGTGCCCTGTGGACACACCTTTTTTTATTTTCAAGCCACGACTAGTGAGTAAAAACTCTGATTTCATGCAAGTTATCCACGGCACACGGAAGGCAATATACACCGTACAAGGAGAAGGTAGATTTAGACGGCCGACTTCGCATGCAGCAAAGATATCATAGTTGGGCGTCTATATCTTCTTTTTTCTCTTTGTAATTACTACTAAGTGTATTTAGCCCACTGTTAGTCAAATCTGTCCACACAGTCCATGCATCGTGCAAACAGAGAGTGAAATAGTGAAAAGTTTCACAGCGAGGATTTTGCGAATAGAGCTCAGGATAATTAAGGAGGTTTCTTCCTTCTTTAAACCTTAGTAAAAACTCAGCCTGAACATTTTACAGCGAAGAAATCTGTGAGCTCTTTTTGTGAAACATTCCACACACAAAAATAATTATAGTCTTTGGTACAACACTGAACGCGCGCATTCTGAGCCCAGAGATTCCAAAATAACAGACAACGTCACCTAGGTAAACAAACATTTGCAATAGGAATTAAAATGAGCTACATCATCAATCTAGATCTAGTAGTCACAGGTATGTGGGTTTACATTGTCAGGCTAGTACGCTAAACAAAATCAATATCTTCAAGTACCATTCTGTTCTAAGAAAAAAAAAAGATAAGAAATAGATTAGTGTTTTCCTTATTCAAATACTTTGCGAGTATTGTTCAGTCTTAAACATGGCCAAAAAAAAAATATTTAGTTACTGTTGCGCTCATAAAAATATTTTTCGATCATCGTTGTATTGTTCGTTTTAATTATGGTATTGATACAAAATCACTTAATTGCTGTAACCCTTATTAAAAATACGATAAAATTATCATTCCGTATTTACTCCCAAGAAAAATATACAGGTCACTCTTCTGAAATGGGATCACTTTGGTCTATTATATGACTTAGCCTGCACTTAAAAAGAACTCAATCTTACGGGCAGGCCACAACAACCTTACAACAACGGCGACTGATTAGCAAGCAAGACGCAATGGCTTGGCTAGGTGTCGAAGGATAAAGTGAACAGGTTATACTTCATACTTATAATCTCCGTTCGCAACAAGAGATATGGACTGCAAAAAGCAATATGGTATCTCTTCTTCATGCTTGCTTTATACACAAGTCTTTTCTAAATGAACCAAATCAAACAAAAACCGAAAAAAGCGATCACGTATTTTGCGAAGTTAGTGGCAACAACATCCATAAAATGATAATAATTTAAAAGAAATAATTACACGTGCAAAAGACGACAGGGTCTTAATGTTCATAAAAACATGAACTTAAGTGGACTGTTATAAAGGTGGTTCCAAATTGTTAATGCTATAAATACTCTGCAGAGCCCAGGTTTACAATCATTGTATTATCATGGGACGGTAAGATATACAAAACGGGAGCAATGGATGGATTCCAGCAGTGTTGCGATGGAGTTCTAATGAGAAAATTATCAAGTTATGTGGAGATAATAGTGTGAACGTCATTGAAATTTAGAAAAAAGAAAGATGGTGGATTCGTTTTGGTCTAATATCTCCAAGGTTAACAGAAGATGAAAGAGCGTTAGAAATTTGAATTTGAAACACACGGAGAACGTAACTATTAACCTTTCATCAAGGGTCGATAGTGTTGCAAGTGGACAAGAGAAAAGTTGTCAGGGCAATCGGGTCTGAAATTTTGCCTAACAAATTGCAGTATATACATGTATTATGATTTCGCATATTGTATATTTTAATTTCGTGTTTACGTATGATAATTTGAGCATGTTTCTCAACTGTTCTTCCATCTGCGACATTTCTAAATATTATTGTGTCCGTTTGAGCACAGTCCAAGTTTGGTTTATTGGGTTTCGTAGTGGTTTAGCAGCATTTTGCGAGTATTCTAGACGAGAACAAAAACCGCTTTCAACCGGGGTACAGGCTATAGGTAAAAAAAAGTATTCAAAGGGAGGTGATCGATTGCAGAGCAATGCAAAACACCCTTCAGCCGACGGACTTAACCCTATACATATACAACAGGCATATACAGTGCAAGAACTGTGATTTTCACGGTAGTCATTGTCCGTTTATATCCAACGTAAGCCCTAAGTTCACGAGACTAGACTCATACCAAGCCACCATAGTGAAATGCTTAATGATAATCTGCTCAAGTGAATCTGCAATGCACCATTTGGGTGCGGCCAAATTTCTCTCAACGAACAACAATAATGAAACATATGCAATTAATAGCGCCTTAACTTCTCCTACCTAGTAATACCTTTGGGAACATGGATGGGTCTTGATGAGATCCTAACTCTCCTACCTAGGCTAACGGCAAAATCGTACTGAGCCCTATCTAGATAACGTTGGATCTCACGTACCACGCAAATAAAAAATTGAAATAATAATATGACTGTGTCGCCGTGCAGTCTTGAGTAGAACCCAATTTCTCCTACTAACCATCAACTGAACTTGTTTTTAACTTGCCCAATGAACTATGTGAAGCATCGTCCAGTTGAGAAAACACCAGAAAAAGAGCAAAGCTGGACAGAAAAGCGAGGCTCAGTTCCATACTGTTTTGCAAAAATCGAAAAGCTAAAAATATGAAGAGAAGACTAATTTACCTCCACAAAAAACCGAAACATTCTCTAAATGTGGTTTCTAGAAAGCGAATGACCATTCGTAACGTGCAAAGCAATACTCAGTTTTTACAACAATCCCTGTGGAATAAAAGGCCTATGTCCGTCTAAGTCCCCATGCTATACAAACATTTATAGGAATAAATAATAAGAAAAGAGGAAAATTGTTCATACTTTGCAACGCCTTAAATATAGCTGACATCTACCATACTATGTAGTATTTAAAAAATCCATCGAGGTCACCAGCTGTGGTTCGAACCGCGGACCTCCAGGTTATCATTCAAGAACTTGCCGATCAAACTATCAGGCGTCCCATTCTTTGCTAAAACCCAGCGGTTACCGGTCAGGTATATAGGATGACACCCACTCAGTCCTGGTATCTCCGCAGCTCAGACGTAATATTTGACACCCATCCGCAATATAGCCTAGCTGTTGACGCTGGAGGATGAGAAACTAACCAGCGAACGAACCGTTCCACAGGCTGGAGCTGCCGCACGTGAGGTCGGCGCACCGCCGCTCGAGCTACGTGGGCGTCCCCGCCTGGCTGTCCACGCGCCTGGCGCTGCTGCTCCTGTTGGCCGCGCTCACGTGGCAGGGCCGCGCCCACACGCTCAGGCCGCACGTCGTCTTTTTCTGCTTCGGCATGTACCAGTCGCTGCGCGGCTCGTGCACCATCTACATGGCCTTCGCCTTTCGCTACATGGCCGAGGTCGGCGTGGTGATGCAGCGGCTGAAGGTGCGTGCTGGGGGCAAGGTGGCAGAGTTTAGTCGGCCGTAGGTGTTCCAGTGTAGGTGTTTGATAGGGTGTAGTCTCAACTGGACGATGCTTCACATAGTTCATTGGGCAAGTTAAAAACAAGTTCAGTTGATGGTTAGTAGGAGAAATTGGGTTCTACTCAAGACTGCACGGCGACACAGTCATATTATTATTTCAATTTTTTATTTGCGTGGTACGTGAGATCCAACGTTATCTAGATAGGGCTCAGTACGATTTTGCCGTTAGCCTAGGTAGGAGAGTTAGGATCTCATCAAGACCCATCCATGTTCCCAAAGGTATTACTAGGTAGGAGAAGTTAAGGCGCTATTAATTGCATATGTTTCATTATTGTTGTTCGTTGAGAGAAATTTGGCCGCACCCAAATGGTGCATTGCAGATTCACTTGAGCAGATTATCATTAAGCATTTCACTATGGTGGCTTGGTATGAGTCTAGTCTCGTGAACTTAGGGCTTACGTTGGATATAAACGGACAATGACTACCGTGAAAATCACAGTTCTTGCACTGTATATGCCTGTTGTATATGTATAGGGTTAAGTCCGTCGGCTGAAGGGTGTTTTGCATTGCTCTGCAATCGATCACCTCCCTTTGAATATTTTTTTTACCTATAGCCTGTACCCCGGTTGAAAGCGGTTTTTGTTCTCGTCTAGAATACTCGCAAAATGCTGCTAAACCACTACGAAACCCAATAAACCAAACTTGGACTGTGCTCAAACGGACACAATAATATTTAGAAATGTCGCAGATGGAAGAACAGTTGAGAAACATGCTCAAATTATCATACGTAAACACGAAATTAAAATATACAATATGCGAAATCATAATACATGTATATACTGCAATTTGTTAGGCAAAATTTCAGACCCGATTGCCCTGACAACTTTTCTCTTGTCCACTTGCAACACTATCGACCCTTGATGAAAGGTTAATAGTTACGTTCTCCGTGTGTTTCAAATTCAAATTTCTAACGCTCTTTCATCTTCTGTTAACCTTGGAGATATTAGACCAAAACGAATCCACCATCTTTCTTTTTTCTAAATTTCAATGACGTTCACACTATTATCTCCACATAACTTGATAATTTTCTCATTAGAACTCCATCGCAACACTGCTGGAATCCATCCATTGCTCCCGTTTTGTATATCTTACCGTCCCATGATAATACAATGATTGTAAACCTGGGCTCTGCAGAGTATTTATAGCATTAACAATTTGGAACCACCTTTATAACAGTCCACTTAAGTTCATGTTTTTATGAACATTAAGACCCTGTCGTCTTTTGCTCGTGTAATTATTTCTTTTAAATTATTATCATTTTATGGATGTTGTTGCCACTAACTTCGCAAAATACGTGATCGCTTTTTTTCGGTTTTTGTTTGATTTGGTTCATTTAGAAAAGACTTGTGTATAAAGCAAGCATGAAGAAGAGATACCATATTGCTTTTTGCAGTCCATATCTCTTGTTGCGAACGGAGATTATAAGTATGAAGTATAACCTGTTCACTTTATCCTTCGACACCTAGCCAAGCCATTGCGTCTTGCTTGCTAATCAGTCGCCGTTGTTGTAAGGTTGTTGTGGCCTGCCCGTAAGATTGAGTTCTTTTTAAGTGCAGGCTAAGTCATATAATAGACCAAAGTGATCCCATTTCAGAAGAGTGACCTGTATATTTTTCTTGGGAGTAAATACGGAATGATAATTTTATCGTATTTTTAATAAGGGTTACAGCAATTAAGTGATTTTGTATCAATACCATAATTAAAACGAACAATACAACGATGATCGAAAAATATTTTTATGAGCGCAACAGTAACTAAATATTTTTTTTTTGGCCATGTTTAAGACTGAACAATACTCGCAAAGTATTTGAATAAGGAAAACACTAATCTATTTCTTATCTTTTTTTTTTCTTAGAACAGAATGGTACTTGAAGATATTGATTTTGTTTAGCGTACTAGCCTGACAATGTAAACCCACATACCTGTGACTACTAGATCTAGATTGATGATGTAGCTCATTTTAATTCCTATTGCAAATGTTTGTTTACCTAGGTGACGTTGTCTGTTATTTTGGAATCTCTGGGCTCAGAATGCGCGCGTTCAGTGTTGTACCAAAGACTATAATTATTTTTGTGGAATGTTTCACAAAAAGAGCTCACAGATTTCTTCGCTGTAAAATGTTCAGGCTGAGTTTTTACTAACGAACCACAGCTGGTGACCTCGATGCCAAAGAAAATAAACAACCAGGCACTCAGGCGGACACATGCCAAGCGGCACTGGGTCGATATCATGTGGCACAGTTATGGCCTGTGGAAGGGGTACAGGCTGCGGGAAGCAGTTGTTGTCCATGATACCGAGATAGCATGTAATATAAATTATAAGTGATAATTTTCCATAGTCCGATCGTAGTGGACATCTTATCGGTCAGAAGTTAAAACCTATGTGCAATCATGTAAATGGAGAGCAAAAAGATGGGAAATGATGAGGCTCAAACCTTTCAAAATAATGCTTTTGTTCGGAGCTCTTATGTGCAAAATAGAATGCACAAAGCTGAATCTTTATGAATAAAATCAAGAAAGAAAGAGAATTATAGGCAAGAGGGAATACATACATGACTAAAAATCTGGCAATGGAAAAACCAAAGCAGGGTAGCAGAGTAACGGTGTGAAGAAGTATAGTGATGTTACAATCTGAGAAGGAGAAACGAGTACAGCCACCGAGAAGTCGGGATGGATTGAGAAAGGACCCTCAAAGGTTTGTGGGGGGGGGGGGGGGGGGGGGGGGGGGGGGGGGGTAGCCCAAAGGGTAGAACTTCGACTTCCGGCACAGGAGGTCCATGGTTCGACCCCATGCGAATGAATAAAAGGCATCTTCTGAGATATCAGTACAAAATAGAAGACGTGTAATGCATGCTAGGTGACGTATGATTAAGAAGTATATTATTTTAGAAGAAAAAAAAGGTAAGAACTAGTAGAAAGCGAACTGGAGGTATCAGAGTCATTGTGTGTTAGAACAGAGTGTGGATAGAGTGATAGAGACGAGAACCCATACCAGATACCATGCCCAAAATCGAGCAGTATGGTGAACCAGGAAGCATGCGACTTCGCCCATTTGGTTGGTTGGGGATGTGGTGGGTAGTTGTTTAGTTTTTGTACAGCCCACCGTCAGTGACTAGCCTATTATTGCGGACGTATTTCAAAGACTGACGTCTGATAATTTACCAATTGACACCACATCACCGCGCTTCCTTCTAGAGCTAGTATTGATTAATAAGAGCCAAGTATAATTACAATACATAAACAACAGCGAAATACAGATTCCAAGAAAGGCGGTATAGCGACACAGCCACAACTCCCACTGATCGAAGAAAAACTGTGGCGTTGTGGTCATCAGATAAGAGGTCCATTATTGCGGTCTCGTTAGAGTGAAAAATACACTCATGATTGTGGGGTTCGTGGTAATCTGATCGAACTTCAGTCAATGGGTATGGGCAATACCGTAACGAATATTTGGGGTCTTAAGGCAGTCAGAGAGTTCCATCATGATGGTCTCGCGGCAATTGGACCACTAGTGAGACACAACCCCTCGGTTCCTCGGATACAGAAAATCCACCATTTGCTAATGTTTACTTTCCACCATTTCTCTATACCGGCTATCCCCAGTTCCACTTTAACTGATTATTAAGTGCTACGAAGTATGTCTCCGCTAAAGCTTTCAATGGTGAGACCCAATCCCCTCTATTCCCCCCTCCCTGCATGCCTAACCTCTCCATCCACCCGTTCCATCCCGGGTTCGGGCCCTACCTGTTGGATTCGATCATGTTATGGAAGGCGAAAAGCATGTAGATGGTGTATAAGTATGATTACCATACATGTAGCCCCTATGACTGCCCACTGCTAAGACGAACCCCTAACCCTTCCATCTATGATCTACTGCTACTAGCCCCACCACCTAACCATCTACCCACTGCTACAAGCCCCACCCCCTACTCATCTACCCACTGCTACAAGCCCCACCCCTACTCATCTACCTACTGCTACTAGCGCCACCCCCATGCCCTTCCACCTACTGCTACTAGCCCCACTCCCTACCCATCTGCAAGTCCCATCCCAGCCCCACCCTCTACCCTTCTACCTATTGAAATCAGCCCAACCGCCACCCCCACCCCTGTCTCACCCTATCACCTGAGGCTGGGGCCCTACCTGCACGCGGCTCATCACCGTGCTGATCTCGGCCATGTACTGAAACGCGAAAAGCATGTAGATGGTGTAGGTGACGCGCATCGCCTGGAACATGCCGTAGGCCAGGTACAGCGTGGGCGGCCTCAAGATGGCCCCACGGCCCGTTGCCAGGGCGACGGCCAGCAGCAGGACCATGGCGAGTCTCGTGCACACCAGGCTGGGCGTCTTCAGACACGCCTGCGCGCGCCGGGCCGACAGCACGTGAACCGCCTCCTGCCTGCAAGAGGGACACGGCTTTAGCTTGGAGCCTAACCTTGACGTTGTTTCCAATACGGCTGGCTACTAAAAGCCTTGATTCGCTGCACCTTTCTAGGTGTTTGGGCAAAATAGATGGAATTTAACTACAAACATATAAATAGTGCGTATCGTGGTGGCTTACAGTTAAACCGTTCCTATTATATGCCACATGAGCACTTATCGACCAAATTCAAATGATATATGATGAAAAAAACGATGTAACCAGCGGTGGATGTCTAACGTTGCTGCGTGAGTGAGTGAGTGAGTGAGTGACTTGTTTTCTTAACGTCCAACGTCAGCAGCAAGGCTATGTTTTGGATGGGTCTCAAGACGTATGTCTGCCAATTTTACGTACTGCCACACAGAGGATACCAGGGGATACCATGACTCTTATCCTAGCTGGTCACATTGTACTGACGCCGACCCGATTAAAAGGGGGCGAAAGAGGACAAAAACATTTTGTCGTATTTTATTTTGGTGGTTCTGATCAGATTTTAGGCTAGAACTAGGCCGTGGGTCGTTTTTGCTGCATATAACAAGTAGCTCCGTCGTAGATAATGATTATTATATCGGCATTCTGGTGCGTCTTAACTTGGAAAGGAGGAATGGTATGTAAAATGTGGCAGTACATTGACTTTTGAGAGGGCTATGTGTGCAGGTTTGGGGAGGGGCCTGTATCTAATAAATACTTAGGGTTACGACGGAACCCGGGATCGGGGGAGGGGCATGTAAGATAGATAGTTTTGCCACTCTTGAGTCTTAAACTTGAGTCACAAAAAAGATCGAGCAGATCAAATTAAAGAGGCGTGTTACAGTTCAACACAGGAGGGATGCACTGGGTACCCACAAAACAGGTAACCGTTCCCCGTCACAAATTAATTGCATCCGCAATAACAACAAACAAAATACTAAAAGTTAGAGTTTAATGAATAAAAGGCATCTTCTGAGATATCAGTACAAAATAGAAGACGTGTAATGCATGCTAGGTGACGTATGATTAAGAAGTATATTATTTTAGAAGAAAAAAAAGGTAAGAACTAGTAGAAAGCGAACTGGAGGTATCAGAGTCATTGTGTGTTAGAACAGAGTGTGGATAGAGTGATAGAGACGAGAACCCATACCAGATACCATGCCAAAATCGAGCAGTATGGTGAACCAGGAAGCATGCGACTTCGCCCATTTGGTTGGTTGGGTATGTGGTGGGTAGTTGTTTAGTTTTTGTACAGCCCACCGTCAGTGACTAGCCTATTATTGCGGACTTATTTCAAGACTGACGTCTGATAATTTACCAATTGACACCACATCACCGCGCTTCCTTCTAGAGCTAGTATTGTTTCCGTTTCGGCAAAGTGAACGATTGGTTTATATGGTAAATAGAGGTAGTTTGCTTACAGCAACGCTTTTCGGGTGGACAATACGAGAATGGTTGGGTGATCAGTTTCTTAATTACCAACATCAAAACCAAGACGTTATCGCGGTCGAGTCCTAAAAAAACACCCATCAACTTTACGAGCTGCCATGCAGAAATAGCGAAAATAAAAGAACGTGTGTCTAATACACGTTTCGCTCATATTATACTGGATCCGATCCAACCAGTGGGCAAGTCAGTTTCTCATAATGTCTAAAGTGTGTCCTGCATAACTGAAGTTACTGACACTTTCATGTGGAGTTTATTTTTTTTTATGAACATATATTGTTTGAACTAAATTTGTATTTTCGCGTTCCGTTGTAAATATCCACATACAAACGTCCGTAATGTGAATCACCAGAAACCAAACGGAAAGCGCAAACGACAAAGAAAGAAGCAATGCTTTGTGGAGGTAGCAGTTGGTTTCCTTGATTAACATCCGACCTTAGCAACTACTCAACATCGCGGTACCCGGCGGGACCCCAGAGCGAGGCACGCAGGACCAAGTCGGTCAGAACGATACTGAAACTGACCCGACCAGCGACTGCTAGAGAGGGGCAGGAATCCGGACATTCCCCTCTGGAAGCCGGCCTCTAAGGCCCGATGGCATAACTGTCCCAGTCGTCGCCAAGAAAGGATATCATCAGAAATTCGTCTTGGCAGCTCTCACACAAAAACACCAGTTGGTTTGGCTAGTTCGATTTTTAAAGTACACGATTATATGGGACTACGATAATTGTACAGTTTACTGAAGAGGTCACGTAGCTCGGTATTATAATTGTAAAGAACAAAGCCTACTGCAAATAGGTAAAGTAAGTCGATGTTATCTTATATCATAAGGAACCACGTCTAGTGTTTAATGAAAGGGTAAAATAAGTTGGCACATTATCATAAGGAACCACGTCTAGTGTTTAATGAAAGGGTAAAATAAGTTGGCACGTTATCATAAGGAACCACGTCTAGAGTTAAATGTACGGGTAAAATAAGTTGGCACATTATTATCATAAGGAACCACGTCTAGTGTTTAATGAAACGGTAAAATAAGTTGGCATATTATCATGAGGAACAACGTCTACTGTTTAATGAACGGGTAAAATTAGTTGGCACATTGCGTATTATCTTACGCCAACTGTAAATTTGACCAAAGAGGCAAGGTAACTCGATGTTATTATGTAGGAAACGGCGCCTACTGTAAAGTTAACTGAAGAGGTTAAGTAACTCGAGGTAAAGAAACCACGCCTACTGTTTAATGAAGGGGTAACGTAATTCGATACCCCTTATATAATAAAAAAAAAACACGCCCACTGTAAAGTTTACCGAAGAGGCAAAGTAACTCGATGTTTATTTTATAAAGAACAACGCCTACTGTACATTTACCGAAGATGCAAAGTAACTCGATGTTACTAATTTTATAAGGAACCACGCCTACACTGTCAAGTTTACTGAAGACAGTGAAAAGGCAACGGTACTCTAACGTCCCTGAGCTAGCAGAATGGCATATCTCTTTCTTTTTTCTTCTTTTATAGTTTTAAGATGATTGAACTTTTTAAAAAAAAAGAATGATTTATTCTTGAGTTAGTAGTATAAATTATCCAATTGTTTTAATTTTAGTTGAATTAACAACATTCATCATATTTTTATTTCTATATATTAACCATGAGATAGATACTTTATCTAAGAAACGTATTGGTTCACTTGTTACAATAATGGCATATGTGAGAGATGTGTCACCTTGCTAGCCCAGTGACGATTAGGACGATAAGGAACTAACTATGTCTACTCATCAGAAGTTCTGCGCAAAAGTCGACGGGGTGAGGTGAGTTCCGAACCAAAGAGGAAAAATTAAGTCAGGTGGAGGGAGAAAGGAGAAAGAGAGAGAGAAAGAACCAACACCACAGAGGAGTAGGGGAGCTTCCTGAACTGCCTCCTGTAACCAGCATGAGTGCAGATAAACAGGTTATATCATAAACAAAAATTATCATGTTTCACATTTTTTACAAGGCTTAAATGTTAGAAATTTTAAAGTCATATTGGCCTCATTAGAGAAAAAAAGACAGGCAATGTTCACAAAAATAAATATAAGCACCTCTTTTTTACATTTTTTTTTTCTGTAGGGGAAAAGCCATTAAAAAGCCACGTCTTTTTTTTTGTAATTTCTTTGTTCTTAAGTTCAAGTTGGCGACTGCTTTATCAGTTTTACACATTTTGCGTCACTCCTGTGTCTTAATTAAATCTTGAACGTAAAATGACTTAAATATAACCATTTTTAGGCCACCTAGTTCAAGGGATCATCAGGAGAAAAAAAAATGTTATGCCGTAAAATATCTCATTCGAATTATTTTTACTTAGTTTATAAGGTTTAAATGTAAGAACATTTTAGATGTAAGTTCAAAGTTTCCTATAATATGCTTTATTCTTTTAGTTGCTTTTTTTTATCTTTTTTTTAAATTATTTTTTTATTTATTTTTTTACACAAGTCCAAAGTGTGGCGTTGCCTGAGTTTTCTCTGTGCCCTCCAGCGTAAATTAACATCTCATTCAAGAGAATTATCTCTTTAAATAAAGTAAGGCATTTTATCTTTTTTAGACTTATAAGGGTTTCTCGAAACAGAGAAGATAAAGAAAGCAGGTGGAACCAGTTTAATCTCATTCAATGCTGAAACAGCTCAAACAATTTAATCATTCGTAAAAAATAAGATGTTTTCTGTTGAATTCGACAATGGTTAAGATCTCAATAACTCGTGATCTAGCACAGTTAGGCGAAATTGAATTATGGCTTAGATTAATCATGTATATATTTTACTGGAAAATGAAGATAAAATAATTATGTGAATACTGCAATCACAGACCTTTACAGATCCAATGGTTCCAGGAGACAGTTTCTGAAGCTATTAGGTGCAAAAGTGTAACAAGTACTCTAGCGCTAAAGCTAACAAGCGTTTAAGCTCACAAAATCATAGGTGGAAAGCACAGCAAAGCCACGCAGCGATATCAATACCAAGCATGCAAGGAAACCACAGAAAGCTAGCATTCTACACAACCAAAAAAGTGATGATAAAATAAATAAGTCTAAAGAAAAAAAAAAGTGTGTGCATACAGTGCATTCATTGCAAACAATCATAGACTCAAGGAAGCAAGCATGTTTATATAATATTATAATTATTATTATTATTCCATGCACATGCATGTTCTGTAATTATGCTAGGAACATAAACGTTAACCTGAAGAGATGAACAAATTAAAAAAAAAAATCAAAGCCATTCTGAATGTGGCCAAACATGGAAAAAAACAACAAAGAGAATTATGGAACAGTAATTATAACAAAAACTAGAAAAGTTGAGGAGGCTTTAAAAAGTCTAGAGGTGTTCTAGAATGATTGTGTGTTGGGGGGCATCTTAATATTTGTTGGAACAGGGTAGTTACAAGATCTTGGATTCTTACTGTTAAATTGTTTCATAAACTTTGAACTGGCTAAACAATCTTTCTACCACAATATATAAAACAATAAAATGTTGTACTGTTGTTTTTTGTTGATTTTCTTTTTGGGTGGGGAAGAGGGGTTACATAAAAGGAAGCATGTTGCTAAAGATGAGTTTTATCATCTATTCCAAAGTTAGGAAAGGTGATGAAAATTAAATTCTTTACAAACACATGCAAGATAGCTAAAATCAGAAGTTAAACAAGGACAAGAGAGCAATCAACTAATTTTACTTGCTCTTTAAGATAGTAGGTAAGTCTTATATAACTATATCGACACAACCTAACTACATATAGAATGATTAAAGAGGATTAGGAAGACAGGAAAGTGTTTTGGTATTCACTCTCACTGTAAGTCTAATAATTTATTACATATACATCAATTATTTATGACAGATTCAGGAACTATCTTATAACAGTGTGCCTGGGTGTCCCTACTTTTAAAAATAAATTTATGTACTCGTCTTTATTAATTAAGAAGGTGTGAGAAAGGTTTTCCAACAAAGTTTTGCTAAACAATCATATTGGTCTAAAAAAAGATTTATGCATAATGTCAGATACAATGTAAATTTAAGCCAATGTTTTTAATTTAATTATCTTTAATCTGTGGTCTTGTGTACAAAATGCTTTTGAGCAACATGCTTCCATTTATCATGTACTTTTTTTTTTTTAGATCATCATTAAAATTTCTATATGGTGGAAGTGTTTCTTTCTCTATGTGCACCCAATATTTATCAGCACATTTTTTCAACACACTAGCTAAATCCTTTTCTACCTGCATTATTATAGATTTATAAAAACTGGAGTCTAAATTGTGAATTTAGAGCTCTGCAACTATATCTTCATAGGTATAATTATATGGTGTGAGAAATCTTTATGTGTGAATTGTTCAACACATGGAAAAAAGGTAAAGATAGCACACTACACACTTTCCTGACAGTGTGTTCTGGGGCATGTAAAGCACAAAGGGTTGATATGGTTACAACATAAAAGACTTGTAATTTTACATGGTTTTGAACAAATGGGTATAATTTTCCATAACATTTTTTTTTAATTTGCCTGAAATAATGCATGGAGGAAAAAAAGCATTAGCAAGTGAGCAAAGTATTCAAGTCTGATCAAAGCAGGACAAGCAAAGAGAGAAAAGGACAGGCAGATATGAAACGTTGTACAAAGAGTAGAGAGTCGATTAAGAGAATGGTAAAGTGCAAAATCAAAAATATACATAACAGAAAAAATGGAGAAGACAATAATATAAATAATAGCATGGACAAGAGGAAAAAAGTAAGAAAAAGATAGAGGATGAGAGAAAGAGAGATAGAGGGACACAGAGAGACAGAGACACTGAGATAAAGAGAGGGAAAGAGAGACCAACATAGAGACAGACGAGAAGAGACAAACAACCACATGAATTAACAGGGACAAAAGAGAGAAACAAAAACTTAGAGACTCAGATAGGTAGAGAGAAACAGAGAGATAGATATAGAGACAGACAGAGATACATAAACTGTTAGAGACACAGAGAGAGGTAGCATGAGAGAGATGTAATACATGATTGTAGAAACACACAGAGACAGACAAGCCGCTATAAGAGACTGGCGTGGGACTCACCCTCTGATCTTCTCCACAAGCTGGCCAAACGGTTTCTCCCAGCAGTACATCTTGATGACCCGCATGCCAGATATAATCTCATTCATAACCTTCACTCTTTCGTCTGTGTGAACTGCCGTCTTGTGTCTGAAGGATAGACAATGGATGAGTCAGTGAGGGAAAATGAGTGAGTGAGTGAGATCAGCAACTAGGCAATATAGCAGGCTAACACATTGACAATTTTACCTACTGCCGCATGGAGACAACACTATAATATGGGACTTTTTACATAGGCCTTATCAGTAGAAAACAGAATTCTAACATAGGATTCCTGAGTAAAAGTTGCATGATCTATCCATTGAGCGACTTTGCTCACTATTCTGCCCATCATTTACTCTGCTGACACAATAATTATGCTTGGAGGATCTCATGCTCAGAAAAGCTATATAAAAGTCACCAATGGGCCGCATATATAGCCACAAGATTACACTTGTTGTTGTCCTCTGGAAGAAATACCAAAGTTGATTTTAAAGAAAAAACCTGCCACCTATAACAAAGCTAACTCAATCGCATCACATCATACGTTCGGGTGAAATGCATGTCACCTAAGATCAAGACTCATTCCTGTTTTAACATCATTTACTGTAAGTGATATTCTAATGGGGCATTAAAGTACCTTTTGGTAACCCATTTCTTTCAGTATAATTAGTTATCTTTGATAAAAATCTTGCAAATGGACAACCGAGTAATGTCTAAATTCTCTTCTATAAGAGATGATGAGGTGTATAACCAGCAGCAACAACAGATGGGAATTGCCACTGTAAACAAATTGGCTTAGGCTGTTTCATCTATAGGTCTGTACACCAATGATGATTACATTTGGAGCTAATTACATTTTGGGTTGGGTTGGTTACTTGCAAAACGTCCAGCATCACTAACAAAAACATTTTGCGGACAGGTCCCAGGACTAAGGTCTCAACAACTTTACAGCCACATACCTGAGTTTAGAGAAGAGCTTGCCCATGAAGCCCTGTACCGGAATCAGGAGTAACAGCACCACAAAGCCGGCCAGCACCGAGGGCCCAAGTTCGTGCCACAAGATGATCAGAACCGCAAGCGCTTGGAGGGGACCCACCCACAGGAAGTGCAGGAAGATCACGGCCTGAAATACACACACACACACACACACACATGCAAGATACACAGTCAGCACTGCAAGGCAATAGGTGGGTTGGTTGGTTGTTTAACCCTCAAAGCATAAATTTAGTTCTATAAGGCGCTATGGCAAATTTTATTTTGTTACATGTATAAGTTAATAAATACTATCTCAAAAATGGACCATGGGAAGATTCAACGCAGCGTCTCTACACTCAGAAAATCTAGATCTACTTAAAATATCTTCACCTTTCACGCTTGTAGGGTTAAATAAAAATAGGATAATTATTGTTATTTTACTTTCATTTTTTAGAACATAATCATCCTTTTCACTTATCCCAATGACTGCAACCATTTTTGTATTCTTAAAGAGCTATTAAAAATAAAACAAGTTCATTTTTAGAATTTTTTTTTTTTTTTTTTTACTCTTACCCGCCACCTTTCCGGCAAACTGTTAGGGTTCGTTTTAAACAAACAAAAATTGCTAAGCATCAGGGTGTCCAGCAAAAAGTTGGCCTGAAATTTACGACCACCAACCAAAATTTACGACCTTATATAAATAAAGAACAAAATATAATTCGCGGACCCTGTTAGTGACGTATAAAAATATGTTGCTGTGCATTCTCCCCTCATGGTCTGATATGTTTATTCTATATGGCTATGTTAACTTATGAATAGATATTAGAGATCTTACATTCAATTACAAGTATTTAATAATTTAACCAATTTATAAATTTTAAAAAGCCTAAGAAAGTGATAAATTAAATAAAAGAAATAGATAAAAACCTTTTAACTAATGACATACCTCTAATTAAATAGTGCCTCATTTCTGTGCATCTCCATAGTTCATAATAATAGTAATCCAACAGTCATAAGTCTCCAGTTTATGAAATTCTAGCCTACTTCCTTCGTTTTAAACAAACAAAAATTGCTAAGCAATGCTTAAAGCATTTCATCTCTTGCCATTATCTGAACCCTATTCCGTGTAGCACTGGTTTTTACCTGATCAAACCGGTTCACATCGTTTGACATGAGGTTCACGATCTGTCCGACAGACGATTCGTTCATGGCTTTGTTACTCAGGCGCAGGCACTGCAACAAAAGGGACAAGAAAACATTAAAGCTTCATTCTAAACAGATTCTTTTCAAACATCGGAATAAGTCAGACAACAGACTGTTATCTTCGGACTATTTGAGAGTTAGCCTAAATAGTCTTAAATGTTAGCTTTGTTTTAGATTGATAAGAACCTTCTTGACATACAATCAAAACAAAATGTTAGCGTTTGCCCAAATTGATTCTGAACATACACTGGAATGAGAGTAAAATAAAATAATGGCGTTTTGTTCTAGACAAAGTTTTAATATAAACGCTTTCTTGTTCACTACAGATACTAAAGCTTACAACAAATTCAAAAAATTTATCGGAACCAAACTGTGATGACCTAAAAAAAAGGTAGACCTTGCTCTACTACTCCTTAACTGCAAGTGGAGCTAGAATTGTTGGTAGTTTCAACAGTGGCTAGAAGTAAGATTTAGGTCACAATAACCAAAACATCATTGCAATTTGTGGGATTAAAACCTTCGATTTTGATCTGTAGGGTTATAGATCCATTGGCACTGAATTCCCTTTTCACTCAAAGACAACATGATTTAAACCACTTAACCGTTACACCCCACACAACTCCTTAATATAGTTTAAGTTGAAAAAATCTAGATGGATTTAAATAGAACATCTAAAACAATGAAATAAAATATAATCTTTGATTAGTTTTATATCTCTTGGGTTTTCTGAAGAACGGAGCAGGGGGCGCAAGCTGAGATTCCAACCTCAGACCTACAGGTCAACAGCTAAGATCACTAATGGAGTGAGAAACGACCCTCCCACAAGCTACTAGCCACATGTGAGGCATTTTCAGCTTTTCAGGCAAAAGTCATCTGATGTAAGTTATAAGTCCTCTAAACAAACAATAAATTCTTCATCATTATCTCTGTTTCTATGAATTATAAAGTTATACTGTTTGCAATGTCTAAAAACAAACAAAAAAACAGTTGATCCTTTTCAAAACCAATTAAAATTAAGTTCTGAATAACCCCTTTTCCAATCAGTTAACCTCATGTAATATGTGATAAATATATTTAAAAATTCACATAATATTATTTGCCGATTTGACTTTATTTAACAAAACTAAAACAGCAGAGGCCTTTTTACAGGAATAAATCTTTTTTTTATTATGTCTTATTACTACAAAAAAGAAAATAAACCATTTTGCTAGCTCAGTGAAGATAATTATAGTAAGATAGTTCATACAAATCGATTGATAATCTTATACGGTTTATAAATCTTGTATTTCTTCGTAGTCCAGCCCTCACCTTCTTGTACATGAGTGAGCAGCAGGCTATCCGCATGCGCATCCCGATACGCTGTACGGCAAAGAAGTACGGGTGGTGGGAGATGGCCAGCACTACGGCACACAGGGCCACGCCCATAGCGTACAGCCAGGCCTCGGACCGGGACGTCGTAGAGTTGGGAGTGAAGTAGCGGATCAGCCCGCCCAGTAACAGCGGCTGCACCACTTTGGTCCCTTCCTGGAGGAGAGAGGTAGAGGTAAAGGTAAAGGTTAACTTTATTTGATCACTTGAGGCTACAACATTTTCGTCCCTTCCTGGAGGAGAGAGGTAGAGGTACAGGTAAAGGTAAACTTTATTTGTTTACTTGAGGCTGCACCACTTGGGTCCCTTCCTGGATGAGAGGGGTAGAGATAAAGGTAAAGGTAAGCTTTATTTGATCACTTGAAGCAGCACCACTTTGGTCCCTTCCTGGAGGAGAGAGGTAGAGGTAAAGGTAAATTTTATTTGTTCGCTTGAGGTTCCACCAATTTGGTCCCTTCGTGGAGGAGAGGGGTAGAGGTAAAGGTAAACTTATACTTTATTTGATCACTTGAGGCTGCACCCCTTTGGTCTAGGATTCCATGAGGTGTCCTATACAGCGGCTGAGTAATGTCAGCCTTACATTTGTTTATATTTGTGGTACATGTACTTTGATTGTAGTAGATAAATCATGGGAGCCAAATGAAGAATTTGAGTTCTTATCCATTTTTCCTCTGTTTAGCAGCGCGCGTTTATGTACATATTAATGTTATTAAAGTGAATCAAATGTACATCAGACCTTGACAGTACATGTACGACCAAGACAAATTTCCTTATCTCATCTTATCTTATGATTCTCTACCAACCTCAAGAGCAACGACGAATCCAAGCAGCAGGTACTGGAATCCAAATGTTGCTGCCAGCGCCCTCAGCAGACTGGGTTCCTTCCCCCGTTCCGCCCGCTTCAGCTGCTTCTCCCATTGTCTGCAG
>RQTK01000019.1:835227-845227 GCA_003991915.1 Elysia chlorotica | reverse complement strand
ATGGGTTAGGAATTATATGACACAGGGGAGTGTCATGAAAAGTCAATGTTTGTGGCTAGGTTGACGGAGGTTCCTTGACATAGATACATGTTTGTGACCCTGTATAAAAGATCTAGGCTGACACCGAATAAGGTTGTGTTGACCTTCCCGTATTACTCTGGCGTTTTATCTTTGGTTAGTCAGACAGTCTCTCCTAGAGACATGATATATCATTATGTTGTGAGAAGATTGGAGCATATATGTTTGTGGCCAGTGTCAGAACCCCCCCCCAAATCCCCTGAGACTAATATGAAAGTATGCCTATCATCCTGTGTAGATCCGGTGACACAGATTGTGAAGTATCATTTGACCACGTCACTGACCCCCTCCTCTCTCTCCTTTCCCATTTCCCACCATGTATGTACCACTCCTAAAGTCATTTATCTCAAATACGTAATCCAGGACTTTTGCGACTAATCCCCTCAGTCCACCCTGGTATTATAAGAGAGATCTTAAGGTTGGAGATTCTCCAACTGGAATGCGAGGAGATAGCATTGGGGTATGGAAAATTAGAATGGCTATAGCACAACATTACCCCAGGACACAGTACTTAGCTGTAGACACGCTCAGTGAAAAAGTTACTTGTGAGAAATACACTTTAAGTTCAATTATCATCTGCAAGCTGCGTCTTGTTTGTGCATTCTACTCAAGGTCTTTACTTTTTTGTTCTTCTTGAAAAAAAAAAAATTAAAAACAAAACCTGAAGCAGATATCCTAGATACATAGAAAAGGTGAAGGGGAAAGGGCTTAAAATAAACAAACTGTGAGGCTTGGAAGCCGCGCCTATGACGTATGCACGTCTCCTGGTGTCAACATGTCATGGTTTCTGTCTTTCTTCCTTTTGGTTATCACACGCTTGACATTGTATCATCGCAATTCGCAATTAATAATCAGTGGTCTTGCTCTCTATCTACCGACTTTAAAATTTCTCTAAAAGGCTGTAGGTTTTGAATGATACAACATGTAGAGACTGTTTCAGGAATAAAGAGAGAGAGAGAGATTGGGAGAAATATTGAAACAAAATTCAATTAAAATCAATTTGAAAAATTCACTAGATTTTTTTAGGCTCATTTTCAAAAGCACTCACTAGATCACTGGATTTGGAAAGAATCACAAGATCTAGTGAACAATCAGTAGCGCTGGCAACCATGTGACTTATCAGCAATGACTAGACTGGTGTGCCCTGCCTATCAGTAACAATAACTTAACTGTGTCAAGATTGCGACACCTAGGCACTTCCTTATCTCACGTGCGCAGCGAAGGCACATTCTATGTAATAAGCTTTTGTCTTTTTTTTTTTTTACACAAGAAATGTTCTCTATAACTGGTGCGCCGGTAGACCAGTCTCGTAAAAGCTAAACATTTCTCTTTTCTTCATTTGCAACAATAGTTGTGTTATACATTTCTACTTTAATCTGACCGGCTTATAGAGCACTGTGTATCAATACAAATGTTTATTTTGATTATTATTCCACCCCTCTGTCTCTCTCTCTCTCTGTCTGTCTCTGTCTCTGTCTCTCTGTCTGTCTCTGTCTCTGTCTCTGTCTCTCTGTCTGTCTCTCTCTCGCTCTCTCTCTATCTCTCTCTCTCTGTCTCTCTCTCTCTGTCTGTCTGTCTCTCTCTCTCTCTCTCTCTCTCTCTCTCTCTCTCTCTATTTATCTCTATCTCTTTATTCTCTCACACTTTTCCCTTCTGTGTCTGTCTCATTTCTCTGTTAGTGCTTTTATTTCTCTGTATCTTTGTGTCTTTCTCCTCATCCCACCCCTCGCTCTCCATCTTTCTTTCCCACCCCTGTTTTACTGTATCTCCTTAATCTCTCTCTTGTTCTGTGTCTATCTCTTTATGTCCCCTATGTCTCTACTTCATCTCTGCCTCTGTTTGTGTTTGCGTTTCTCTCTCTCTCTCTCTCTCTCTCTCTTTCTCTCTATCTCTCACTCACTCTCTCTCTATCTATCTTTCTAGATATTTGTGTGTTCAAGCCCCTGTTTCCCTCTCCACCCCTCTCCATTTTCCTGTCTTTCTCCCCTTCACCCTCTCCTCCCTCCCTCCCTCTCTCTCTCTCTCTCTCTCTCTCTCTCACTCACTCTCTCTCTATGCGCAATTGTACGTCTTACTGATACATCACTAGTATCATTAGATGCGGTGAGCTCAGCTTTACTGTCCAGACTACTATATCGAGCCTAAAAAGTACGAATCATCATCATTACATTAGCATCAGAAGCATTATAAAATTATCTAACCATGATCAGCATCATGTAAAACTGGTGCATTGAATAACTACTTGGGATTGTCTGTAAACCTGATGGGTTGAGTAACTGGAGATTTTCTGCAGAACTGGTACATTAAGTAACCGTAGATAGCCTGGAGAACAGGTACGCTGAGTGACTCCTGTGGATTGTCTCAATGTCTGTTGAACTGACTCATTGAGTAATCAATGTGGATTTCCCACATAGTCATGATGATAGTGCTGTGCTCTTTAGATAAGAAGATAAGACTTCACGTGGGTTGTAACTGAGAAGCCGAATATCCTTATATTTTCTGACTATTGGGTGCTTATAAGTGTAACTCCCGGATCTTTCTCATTCTCTTTCCCTCCCCCCCCCCCCTCTCTCTCTCTCTCTCTCTCTCTCTCTCTCTCTCTCTCTCTCTTTTTTTTTTTCCTCGTTCTCTCTCTCTCTCTCTCTCTCTCTCTCTCTCTCTCTCTCTCCTTCTCCTTCTCTCCTTCTCTTAGCCTCTCTCTCTCTCTCTCTCTCTCTCTCTCTCTCTCTCTCTCCGCCTCTTATGTAACGATATTACCCAACACAAGGAGTGGGTTCACTTTCATCATAGCATGCTTTGCGATGAGCATGGCTTTTACGGGTGACACAGTCATGACCACAGAAAAGTGAGACACCGTTTTGAGTATTGATCTAATGACCGTTGTAAGGTGAGCTTTCTTATCCAGAGGCTGACCAATTTTAATTCCACGAATTATTAAAAAAAAAAAAAAAACGATCGAAAAATAAATAAATCAAGAAATAATCGGACGCCCATTGATCCTAGCAGTAGGGTCCACGTTGGCCCAAGGATAGAGCGCGCGCTCTTCACGCGGAAGGGTTTGGTTCGATCCATGAACTGATCGTCGCGGTTTCCCACCTTACTGTTTGGGTCGGTGTCTCTACAACATGGCGGACCATGCCCCTGACATCCCGCTTCGGAATCCCAGGAAAAAAGATTAAGGCGGCCCTATTGAGACAGCACGCGCTCTACCACTTCTGAGAATGCACAAATCACTTTATCTCCAGTTCAAATTTTGAGGCGAACGACCTTTATAGTATTGGGCAACAAACTTGGAATAAAATTTCCCCTTCCCACCTCTCTCTTCCCCACTTTCTATTTGTGCGTCTCTCTACCTCCTCCTCTTTTCCCACTCCCCCTCCCCCTCCCCCTCTTTACCAGGTTATCAGTCAGTCCCGGAACTTGGGTGATAAAGAACCTCTGAGAACGATGAATAAAATATTGCGGCTCAACCCTAGTCTTGACAACTCAACACCGCAGTTAGCATAGAACCTGAATATCACATAATGTACCGTGACCCTCCATATCTCTCCTTCTCTCCATCTTTCTATTTCTCTCTCCTCCTATCTTCATACTTATTCCCCTCTCTCCCTCTCTCAATAATCCTCCTTCTGTCTCTGCTTGTCTGCCCGTCTCTCTCTCTCTCTCTCTCTCTCTCTCTCTCTCTCTCTCTCCCCTTCTATTATCTTTCACTTAAAATAACACACACCTGACCCCGGGGCTTGCCAAAATAACAGACCAGTCAGTAACGCAAACAAACTTTTTCATTAGCCGTTAGAAATATGGCCTTCTTTTCCATCTGACAGGAGTGACAGCCCAAATTAGTCACTCTTCTTTGAGTTTGAAACTTTTTTTTTTGTTAGTGCTGGTGACTAGGCAAAACTTAATAAAATAAATAACCATACGGTATACATAACATATTTATGAATGGGCTCTAACAATATTAGGTGAGATGTTATCAAATGACTGTCTGCATTAAAAAAAAAAAAAAAACATACAGAAGAATCACCAAAATAATAGCTGTAGAGATTGGCAGCCTTGTTATAAATGAAAAATAAAGTTGTGATTAATGGGCTAGTCTGGGTAGTAAGAACATTAACTCAGCAATAGTCCAATTTTGTATTTTGGGTTTCTAAGTGTATGTCCTTTTTACTGCGGTCACTTCACGTTAGATACGACAGTCTTCCGGGTTTAAAGGGCGATGGGTAGGGGCCAAAGTGAGCTATACCAACAAATGAAAGTATGAGGATCATGTAAAGACTACCTTTCTGGAATAGACATCACTATTTCAATTTAAAAGCAAATTGATGAACAAACTATTTGGCATGTAAGAAATCGTTTTTTTTTTATACCAGATGGTGAAAATGTAACATATTAATGTTATGTGATTCTAGTATGATTTAATCATTCAAGGAAAAACAACCAAATTTGGGCTTTTTTTTTTCTCTCGTAATTCTTGAAAACCAGCCCAGAGCCCCCCTATCTGACTGACCAACTAGCGCTGCCAGACGTTTCTAGGAAGTATCGAACATTTACTGTTATCTACGTGGGCAGACTTCAACCAACTTTCTCAGTAAACGTGGGGGAAGCCCAATGGCTCTGGGGTAGAACATCGGCTTCCGACGCAGAAGGTCCGGATTCAAGCTCTGGCGATTGCGCTCCCTACTGGTTGGGTCGGTGTCAGCTGAGGAGTCATGGTATCCCCGCCCTGTGTGGCAGCGTATAAAAATATCAGACGTCAGTCTTGGTACCCGTCCACAATATAGGCCCTATAGTGCTGATGCTGGACGTGTCCCCAATTCAACAAGAACTCAGTAAACGTGTGGCTGTTTTTGTATACACTGAGGAAACTGCTGACGTCAATACCCCCCCCCCCCCCCCTCCCCCACATATTTTCTCAGGAAATGGTACAAAACGCAAGGCTCTCTTTGCCCATCCCATAAAATCCCCGACGTTAGAAAGTCATGCGGGCAAGGCTTCTAACAATAACATGCAGGGTTACTGAAATAAACAAACATTTTCATTCAGAGCCAGCTATAACATTAAAATATTTGGTAGAGTTAGGACAGTTTACATTTTTAGTCTAGCAGCCTTGTTGGTCGAATGAACGAAAAAATTCAGTGGGTATTATTCTATGATACCAATTTAAAATACATGTACATAGATCACTATTGCTACTCTTTTTATGCAAACATGTGTTCACGTCAGTCAGTTCAGTGACTTTGATTGTTACTTTGGGTGGCCTCGCCTAGCGTGCGGGTGTTTGATTATAAATATAGACTATGCCGGTTAAAACCCACATAATGCCGCTTTATTTCCTACTAGTTGCGTCGGTGTCAGGGTTGTTTTGAGTTGGTTTAGCGTCCAATGTGAGCACTATTATATTGTGGACGGACCCCAAGACTGACGTCTGACAAATTTATGTGCTGCCACACACGAGACAGGGCGGCGATACGATGACTCCAGTCTCAGCCGGCCACATTAAACTGTCATCGACCAAACCAGCAGGGGGTGGAATCGCCAGTGCTCGAACCAAGGACCTCCTGCGTCGGAAGCTGACGTACTATCCCAGGACTACCGCGCCCACCCTCGGTGACAGAGTAAATATTGTTACGGCTGAGACAATAGTCCTGGCAAATCCGCTATGTCATTGTGTACATACAATATTTTTAGACGGCAGTCGTAATTTTGCCCGCGTGATTACTTAATTAATTGCTCATGATTCACGTGAGAGGATAAAACCCACCAGCACACTCACATAATTATGATAGTATATAGGCATACTGAGGTACTACAGACAGGACTTTGAAAGGAAAGAAGTAAAACAAAAGACCAAAGCTTTAAAATATGCTAGATCATCCAAATTACACCAAATTAGAGAGAAAGGGATACAAATTTTAAGCTGAGAGACGGAGGAAGAGACAGAGAGATACAGAGAGAGAGAGAGAGCGCGCGAGACAGATAGATACAGAGAGAGATAGAGAGAGAGAGAAAGAGAAAGAGAGAGAGAGAGAGGTGTAACAAAGAGAGACAGAGACAGGCAGGGAGAGAGTCAGAGAGATAGATAGATAAATAGATAGATAGATAAATAGATAGATAGATAGATAGATAGAGAGCGAGAGAGAAAGAGAGGAGAGAGAGAGAAAGAGAGAGAGACACGATCTTTAAAGTTTAAGCTAACAGAGAGAAAGGAAAAGCTGCAGCTAGTACTTCTGAATTACTCTATTGTCATATTATTACCCTCTCAGGCCTCACTCTCTTCTCAATTTACTTGCAAAGTAGATTTATTTTTTTAACTTTTAATATTTAATTTTTAATTGCACGCTGATTGATGTGATGTATGCGTATTTAGTGTATCCACTGTAAAGCGCTTTGAGATTTTAAAAAAATATTCTGAAAATGGAACGCGCTAAATAAATGTAATTTATTATTATTATCACACAGTGCTCTATAAGCCGATCAGATTAAAGTAGAAATGCATAACATAACTACAGCCGCAAATGAAGAAAAGTCAAAAGAGAAACGTTTAACTTTTACGAGACTGGTATGTCGGTGCACCAGTTCTAGAGAAAATTTCTTATGTAAAAAAAAAAAAAAGCTAATGAAATAGAATGTGCCTTCTCTCCACACGTGAGATAAGGAAGTGCCTAGGTGTCACAATCTTGACACAGTTAAGTTATTGTTACTGATAGGCAAGACACACCAGTCTACTGAGTCTAGTCATTACTCGTTAGTCACAGGGTTTCCAGCGCTACTGATTATTCACTAGATCTTGTGATTCTTTCCAAATCCAGTGATCTAGTGAGTGATTTTGAAAATGAGCCTAAAAAATCTAGTGAAATTTTCAAATTGATTTTAGTTGATTTTTTTTCAATATTTCTCCCAATCTATCTCTCTCTTTATTCGTGAAACAGGCTCTACATGTTGTGTCATTCAAAACCCGCAGCCTTTTAGAGAAAGTCGGTAGATAGAGTGCAAGGCCACTGATTATTAATTGCGATGACACACTGTCAAGCGTATGATAACAAACGGGAGAAAGACAGAAACCATGACATGTTGACACCAGGAGAGGTGCATACGTCATAGGCGCGGCTTCCAAGCCTCATAGTTTGTTTATTTTAAACCCTCTCTCATTCAACCTTTTCTATGTACCTCTGGGATGTCTGCTTCAGACTTTTTTTTTTTAAAGAAGAACAAAAAAGTAAAGACCTTGAGTAGAATGCACAAACAAGACGTAGCTTGCATATGATAGTTGAACTTAAAGTGTATTTCTCACAAGTCACTTTTTCACTGAACGTGTCTATAGCTAAGAAATGTGTCCTGGAGTAATGTTGTACTATAGAAATTCTAATTTTCCATACCCCAATGCTATCTCCTCGCATTGCAGTTGGAGGATTTTCAACCTTAAGATCTCTCCTGTAATATCAGGGTGGACTCAGGGGATTAGTCGCAAAAGTCCTGGATTACGTATTTGAGATAAAGGACTTTAGGAGTGGTACATGGTGGGAAATGGGAAAGAAGAGAGAGGAGGGGTTCAGTGACGTGGCTAAATGATACCTCACAATCTGTGTCACCGGATCTGAACAGAATGATAGTAATACTTTTATATAAGTCTCAGGAGATTGGTGTGTGGTTTTTTTTTTGTTTTTTTTTTTATGGGGTTTTTTTTTTTTTTTTTTTTTTTGTTATTTTTTTTTTTTTTTTTTTTTGGGGGGGGGGGGCACTGGCAACAAACATATATTTATGCTTCCAATCTTCTCACAACATAATGATATATCATGTCTCTAGGGGATACTGTCTGACTAACCAAAGATTAAACGCCAGAATGATACGGGAAGGTCAACACAACCTTATTCCGTGTCACCCTAGATCTCCTATACAGGGTCACAAACATGTATCTATGTCAAGGAACCTCCGTCAACCTAGCCACAAACATTGACTTTTCAGATGACACTCCCCTGTGTCAAATAATTCCTAACCCATATCACATATTTAAAAAATGAGGTGGATGACACTTCAACTCAAGCGGGTAAACAGCTTGACTAAGGTAACTGACAGCCAGAGAAGAGTCCGAATTACACCCCAGTGCAGTCAAACGTTTGGGATACCACAACAGATTTGAATTGTTTCAGTTTTGTTTGTTGTTTGCTGTTGATATCATTGAGGAAAATATATGTATAGTAAACAATGCTTAACAAAGGGAAAGGGAAATTCTGGGTCATGGTTAACACCTGACAATTTTATATGCTGTCATAGAGAGCGAGAAAGGGAGGGGAGTGGGACGAGGCAGAGATCCTAGGACTTCTGATCAAGCTGGTCACAAAATACAGAGTTAATACTATTTGTTAACCACTGATTTGTTTCGTTTGTATTTTTCTATTCTTGTGAAAAATGCCAAAGACAGGAGTTTCACCGGGGGCACCTGGGGCATGCTCCCCTAGAAAACAATGTAGAGGGTTTTGTATTTGCACTTTTGGTGGCTATTTTTAATCAAATATTAGCCTAATAACGTCACTTTATGACAACAACAACAACAACAACAACAAAATGTAGCTGAGGTTTAAATCCATTGTCATGCATAATTTTGAAGTTCAGATAGTGACATTGGTATTATTAGGACCAAGTCAAGATAGAAAGGTTTTCAGGACAAATAGAGATAGATAGCTTAACATTAGCCTGAGGTGAAGATAGAAAGAGTGATATTATTAGGAAGAAGTGAAGATACTGATAGATAGAATGGTACCATTAGAATGAAGTCAAGATATAGAGATTGGTATCATATGGTAAAGATAGAGAGGTCAGTAGCACTTGGATGACATCAAAATAGAGAGATGAGAGTTATACGGATGAAGTCAAGATAGAGATATCAGTATCATTAGGACGAAGTCGAGATAGAAAGATCAGTATTATTTGGACGAGATCAAGGTAAGAAGATTTATATTGTTAGGATGAAGTCAAGATAGAGGATCAGTAATATAATGAAGAAGTCGAGATAGAGAGATTGGTATTATAAGGATGGGGTTCAGATAGAGAGATCAGTATCAATAGGAAGGGGTTAAGACTGAGTGATCAGTATTATTAGGACGAAGTAGATATTGTTGGAGAACGAAGATGCTACCTTTTTGCTCTAGATCACAAACTGGAGGACATTGACAATGTATTGAGTGACACCCAGTTTCAATTTGCTCATGAATTTTTTAAATACCCTTTAGAAGACGAATTCCATTGTACACCCCTATTGAAGTCACCATACTATATTTTCTCGATAAAATTGGTCATGGTTTTTTTTTTTGTTTTTTTATAATGAAGCCAAAAACAAGACTTAGGAAGTCTGAAACCAAGAAATGCACTGATACCTGCACTCTCCTAAAAGACAAAATAGCGGCATTCTGTTGGAAGATAAATTAAAATTGGTATATCGTGAGAAGTGTATACTAATTTGAGCAAAAACAAAACAGCTTCTTCATTCGTTTCACATAGATTTGAATGATATATATTTTTCATATCTCTGCCAAACCAAAAATCAGAAGAAAGAGGAACATTGGCAAGATCGGGAGGGAGGAAAAGTCGCAGTTGGACTGACAATTTGATTTGGGCCGATGATTCCCAGCCCTGATAGTGAACTACTAATAGAGACATCACTCAAAAGAGGGGGGGGTAAAGAGACGCATCTGACGCGTCAGTTGGACAAACATTATACAGGTCTGCCTCAACCAGCGGTGTCTGGTATCCTTTCTTAAACAGCGGATTCAACCACCTGGAGAGAGAGGTACATATGGGGTAACTTATTATTTTGGAATGTCTGGTATTGATGAATAATTGTGGTAGACAAGGCGGGGAGATAGGGAGGGAGAGAGAGAGAGAGAGAGAGAGAGAGAGAGAGAGAGAGAGAGAGAGAGAGAGA
>RQTK01000019.1:739091-833943 GCA_003991915.1 Elysia chlorotica | reverse complement strand
AATAATAATAATAATAATAATAATAATAATAATAATAATAATAATAATAATAATGATAATAATAATAATAATAATAGTAATAATAATAAAAATAATAATGAAGATCACTTATATGGCGCCAAATACTGTGCTAACACAGCTCTAGGCACAAACATCAGATTATCTACATTAATAATCACATACAAGACTATATACTTTTACAAAAACAGTTTGATTCACAATACAGCTACTTTTAACAATGAAAGCTAGTTGCATATGTATATATACTGTAATGTGTTTTTAGACCTGCCCTAAAACCTGACTCATATGTTATCAAACGCAAGCTTAGAGGGAGAGAATTTCACACTGCCGGAACCGCAAGTGCAAAAAACTCCCAGCAAGCCTGAATGTACCTTTTCGGGGAATTTTTAGGAGACGCTGGTTGCCAGATCTTACATGTCAACGGAGAGGTGTGTACTCTTCTACAAAATCTTGCAAATAAGTTGTCCCAGAGCCTTCTAACGAATACATTTAAAACAGAGAACAGCACTCTTGTACTCTATCAGCGAGACTTGCTTTTAGGGGCTGCCAATGTAATTTTTTTAACAACAGACTGACATAGTCAATCTTTTTCTTTTTTCAAACCATCTTTGCAGCTCGCTGTTTTCTTCAGGGAGATTAAGAAAAAGCTGTCCATTTTCAAATGCCATGTTTATAAAAGTATGAATTAATGTTCACAATTGCACATCGTTTACAAGTAGACAAAAATTGGCTGTAAAAGCTAAAAAATGTAGAAAGGGAAAGGCACAGCACACAAAAAAAAGTGTACATTATGACTAAAAGTTGTCTATAACAAAAAATAATGTAGCCTAGAGATTCTAAAGCCAAATAATATTATATTTGTAATCATATTGTGAACATGTATTGTTTAGAACTGCCTTGAAAAGACAAGATAAAATTTAAAAGTACTTAAATATCAGCAGGTATGAAATATGTAGGTAAAAGTAAGAGGTGTCAAGATTAACATTACCCCTAAAGCACATCATAAACATCCTTGCTTTTTGTTTAAATTTACCTTATTATATATATCAGATACTCATTTATCTATGAAAATTAATAATAAGTATTCACAAACTGACATGATTCTGATTTAAAATGTTTGTACCAGCAACATTTTTTTATTATAAAGAGTGAATAGGCCTACCAAGTCTAGATTGTTTTTGTTTTTGTTTTGTTTTTCATTTTCATTTTATAAATTTGGCTTTGAATCCAGACTAGATTCTAAATAGATAATCTAGATCTAACTATCTAGAGTCTAGATCTAAACCTAGATTCTACATCTTATTCCTTTTTTTTTTTTAATCTTACCTTTTTAGCAATCTGGTTTTAAACAATAAAACCTTTAGAAAATCAGTCACTGGTGGTGGAACATGAATTCAATGGGAAACTCATTTCATTTTAAATCCCAAACAAGAGTTGTGTTAAGAATATCTTTAGAAACTATACCAAGATCTTAGACCCAGCATTTAATTGCAGATCTAGAAATCTAGATCTAGATTCTAGAGATCTCAATTTGAATCTAGATCTAGATCTATGTTGTCTTTCACTCAGTTAAAATTCTGTGCCTTTTTGGGCAGGAAAATCTACTATCTAGAATGACTAGATCTAGATCTAGATCTAGTCTAGATAAAATTTCGATTCCAACTTCTGAAATAACAGAGATTTGATACTTCTCCAGATCTAAAATAGATCTAATCTAGATCTACGTATTTACAATTCTAGGTCTAGATCTAGTAGATTAGATACCTGGCTTCAACCGACCGGTGATTGATAAATAAATTAAGGTCAGGTTCAGATTTCACTTTCAGACTGCTATGTCATCTCCATCACGTACATTACTTTGTAGTAAGTTAGCCTAGCTGATGGCTCTGGTTGCTCGATTGCATAACACTGACGGCTTGACCCTATAGCATCAGCTGTTTTTCAGCCTTAAAATTCCCTAGGTATGCTATTCTTAGGATTTACAGAAATAAAAAACATAGGCCTAGTTACTGTTAGATCTAACTCTAAGTCAGTGTGTGTAGCTAGTGACTAGTGTAGTAGTACTGTTTGATAATGGCCAAGGGACATCACTTTAATTATTAAATGATCAACGTCTTAAAAAGTAGATCTCTTTTCTATTTTGGATATAATATACGGAGGAAAATCATTACACAGTATTACAGTGAAAGATACATTATTGTCCAAAGAAAGTTGTAGCTAGTGACTAGTGTAGTAGTACTGTTTGATAATGGCCAAGGGACATCACTTTAATTATTAAATGATCAACGTCTTAAAAAGTAGATCTCTTTTCTATTTTGGATATATGGAGGAAAATCATTACACAGTATTACAGTGAAAGATACATTATTGTCCAAAGAAAGTAAGGGGAGGGGGGGGGGGGGGGAAAAAAAAAAAAAAAAGAAAAAGAACACAGGTAGTGAACAAGAAAAGGGGGGGGGGGGGGGGGGGGGGGTGAACACAATAATAAGTCCATGACTCCATGTCATTCATATGGCTCTTGTTATTAGCCTACGCACATACATTCCTGAAAATTATCAGATGCTTGATAAGTAGGCTAAGCTTAGTGGAATAAGCTTAAATTACACCAAAGAGAGACCGCGCTAAAGAAATGACGGAAAATAAAACTGGAATTTATATCGTTGGATTGTATTCCCCACAATATGACAAACGCATATAATTCCAAATTTGATGTAACAAAGAGTGAGAATGGTTAAATCACAATACGTGCAAATAATGCAATACAAAGTGCTCTGTTCAAGTATAATTTGAAATTGTTGTATGGCTTTATCAACAACAAGTCTAACATTGAAATGATGCAAAAAAGGCATCGCGGTGAAAAAAAAAATGAATTAGGCCTGTGGCCGACGGACAATTTTTAATTATAGTTTAACTCATGATAACTTCAATACTTTTTACAGGTTTTGTTTTTAAATACTGATCAGTTATGTTTGGTTTTTGTTTTTAATTTTTTTTGTAATCTTACCTGATATCCCCGCTCTGATTAATTTTTTCTATTGTGACATAAAGCTCTGACCTGATGTCCCCGCTCTGTTGTGATATCCCCGCTCTGATCGGATATCCCCGCTTTGATCTGGTATCCCCGCTCTGATCTGATATCCCCGCTGCTATCTGGTATACTCACTCTGTCCTGGTATCCCATCTCTAAGCTGATATCCCATCTCTTAGCTGATATCCCCACTCTGATCTTATATCTTTACTCTGATCTGATATCCCCACTCGGTTGTGGTATCCCCACTCATATCTGGTATATCCACAATTTCCTGGTATCCCCACTGTTATCTGATATCCCCACTCTGCCTTAATATCCCCGCTCTACCCGGTATCCCAACTCTGACCTGGTATCCTCGCTCGTATCTGATATCCCAACTATTATCTGATATCCCCGCTCTTATCTGATATCCCAACTATTATCTGATATCCCCGCTCTTATCTGATATACCCACTATTATCTGATATCCCCGCTCTTATCTGATATCCCCGCTCTTATCTGATACCCCCGCTCTTATCTGATACCCCCGCTCTTATCTGATATCCCCGCTCTTATCTGATATACCCACTATTATCTGGTATCCCCGCTCTTATCTGATACCCCCACTCTTATCTGATACCCCCGCTCTTATCTGATATCCCCGCTCTTATCTGATATCCCCGCTCTTATCCGATATCCCAACTCTGACCTGTGTATCCCCGCTCTTATCTGATATCCCCGCTCTTATCTGATATCCCCGCTCTTATCTGATATCCCCGCTATTAATCTGGTATCCCCACTCTGTCCTGGTATCCCCACTCTGTCCTGGTATCCCCACTCTGTCCTGATATCCCCACTCTGATCTGGTATCCCCACTCTGTCCTGATATCCCCACTCTGTCCTTGTATCCCCACTCTGTCCTTGTATCCCCACTATGTCCTTGTATCCCCGCTCTTATCTGATATCCCCACTCTGTCCTGATATCCCCGCTCTTATCTGATATCCCCACTCTGTCCTGATATCCCCGCTCTTATCTGATATCCCCACTCTGTCCTTGTATCCCCACTCTGTCCTGATATCCCCGCTCTTATCTGATATCCCCACTCTGTCCTGATATCCCCGCTCTTATCTGGTATCCCCACTCTGTCTTGGTGTCCCCACTCTGGTCTGGTATCCCCACTCTGTCCTGGTATCCCCACTCTGGTCTGGTATCCCTACTCTGGTCCTGTCTTTTTCCTAAAACATATCGAAACTAGAGGTTAATTGAAATTGATTCAATAATAAGTCAGAGCCAGGATACCAGGTCAAAGTGACCGGAGATACCACTCTGACCTGGTAACCCGCAGAACCTCAAACTCCAGAATCCGGTTTCCTCCTTTACAGCCCAATCGAGGTGCCCAATAGTAATGACAGAAATGTGTGGGTCTTTTGTTTTGTTGTTGTTGTTGTTGTTGTTGTTGTTGTTGTTGTTGTTGTTTCTGTTGTTGTTGTTGTTGTTGTTTTTGTTTTTCTGTTTGTTTCACATTTGGGGAAGGGGATTAATAAGTGTATCCTTATCAGCCTCATAGATAACTGTATCATTTACCATAATATGCAGGATATCATAATACTGTAATACGTTTATAGGTGAACTGCGCGACAGCGACGTAAACATTGAGGTAGTAGTATCGTATAGCTACATATCCACATTTATAATTAGATTTGTAATTTTAGTTTGTTTTTTTCCAACATAGCGGTTAGAAGTAGGCTTTTAGTGAAAATGGCTGAACAATGATTGCGCTTTGTGGGATGAGAACCATGGACTTGTTAATGCAGCCGCACCGATTCGCCTTGTCACTGATAGATATTGTCACAACAATGAATAGGGACCTAAATGTTAAACAAGTATAGAAAACAAACTCAGTCTAGATACTATTAGTATTATTTCTTTTTTTATTGAGGTGCAGTTTTGCAATTCACTAAACTTGATAATCATCTTAGATTTGATTCAACCGTTAAGTCCATGAGTATTCTCGAATTTTGCCTTGTTTTAGATCCAATGTGTTATGTTGTCCATGACCGTGAGGGTTTGTAATCTACAGCTTTAATGTTCATTATGAAGACAGGAGTTCAAGAAAATTTAAAGTCCAAAAAAAATATTAAAAACCAAAGGTAACTGTTATTGACGATTCCTCTTCTTCGTGGTCTTTTTGTGTAATACTGATAAAAAATTATTATAATCTAGCTTAAAGGAGTTATGTAATACACAAGAGTGCCCATTTGTGAATGACTGAATACCGGCTTAAAGAGTAAGATCTTTGAATGTTTCTGCAGAGATTTGCTATGACGTAAAAGCTTTGGGGATTGAATTGACTGTTAGATATTGAATGTATTCCTCAACAACCTTTTCCTCTTTACTGTTTGCGTCAGATTGATCTCATGTAATACCCTCAGGATTGTATGCAATTTTTGTGTTAAAGCCTTGGCAACTCAAGACCCATCTCTCAACTCTTGCTAGAAGTTGTAATTTACAGCTTTCGAAAAGTGTGACAATAGGTTTGTGTTCTGTGTAGATGATAAAAGAGGATGATCAAAACAAGTAAATGTGAAAGTGGCCGCAGGGGCCTCTCTTTCTGTTAAGGAATATCTTTGCTCTGTTGGAGTGAGAGCTCTGCTGGCGGATTGGACAAACCTCAGGTGATCGCCTTTTGAAGTTTGAGTCAACATGGTGGACATTCCCACAGGACTTGCTTCAACGAACACCTGGTGATTAAAGGCTAGATTAACTGAACCTTGAAGTCTTTGTTTGAGAGTGCGACGTGCTTTGGCACGGCTCTCAGTCCATGTAAAAGGTTTATTCTTTTGTGTGAGGCTTCATAGTTCATTAGTGAGGATAGCATAATCAGTGAACCGCAAAAGTTTACCATTTTTAAAAGGCTTTTTACTTCCCTGTAGTTTTTCGGGAGTTAGATATTCATGATACTTTTCATTTTATCTGGACATGGTTTTATGCCGTCAGATGTGAAAATGTGCCAAAGAAATTCAATTGATGTCTTTCTGAACAGACACTTGCTGGGATTGAGAGTCAGATTCTATTCCCTGAGATTTTGCAGTGTCCTCCGTATGTTGTCGCCATGTTACTGTACCGTCTTCCCAAATACTAAAATGTCCTCACTGAAGTTTACTAGTCCACCCAGTCCGTTTAATAATTGTCTTATTACTTCTTGAAATTATTTCTGCGGCACTGCTCACTACAAAGTTGAGTCTCTTGTATTGGTACAAGCCTCTGTGGATTGCAAATGTTATGTACCTCGTTCCATCTGCTAGTTCACTTTGGTTTTAGTCTTGATTAAGGTCTAATTTGCTGAAATAGGTAGCGCCAGCAAGGATAGCTCATCTAGCGCTGGCATACTGTGTCCTTCTCGTCTTATAGCTGTGCTGGGCGCGCGCATGTCGACATAGGCCTAATAATACTCTAATTTGATATAAGCTCTTTGGTTTATGTACGAGAACCAACGGTGACAACTATAATGTGGTCTCAATCGGCTTCTCAGTGACTTTTAGTTTTGTTTCTTTGTCGAGGTGTTGCTTTATTTACTCAAGTGAAAGTTGTGCGTCTGTATTGCTGATCAACCGGTTATACTGACGGATCAATGTGGAGATTTGCGGAGTGACTAGCTAAATTGCCGAAGCCACTAAAACGTTATTAAACATTCCTTTATGGTGTCACATTAGGGAGGAGTATAAGTAGTCGAGACTTTCTGTAGCAAGTGCAGATCTACATTCGTTTTTCAGCCAATGATGAGGGTGTCAGTTGTATCCACAAAAATAGCTTGCCTGGTCACTGTGCTATACATGTATTGGACTTAGGGTTCAAATGTGTCTAATACAGACAGTTTGCTGTAAATGGGAAGTTCTTTCTTGAGCAATCTTTCAATGGGACTTTGGTTGGAAGATCATCACAGGCTTGTTTTGGTAAAACATTTACGCTTGCGCCTGAACCAGCCCGGGCTGTAAGAGTTAAAATTGTAACTGTTATTTCAACCAGAGACATTTAATTTCTGTTTTAAACTTGGCATGAAGAGATTGTCATATTTTTTTAAACTTGAATCCTCATTATTTCTCTCTCTCTCTCTCTCTCTCTCTCTCTCTCTCTCTCTCTATCTCTCTTTCTTTCTTTCTGTCTCTCTTTCTCTGTTTCTGTCTCTGTTTCTGTCTCTGTCTCTGTTTCTGTTTCTGTCTCTGTCTCGTCCGTCTCTCTCTCTCTCTCTCTCTCTCTCTCTCTCTCACACACACACACACACACACACATTTGAACTACATTGTTTATTGCTATATAAAACCTTTAAACACGAACTGAATAGGCCTATTTAAGACATATATTGCAACATTTCATGAAGTGAATATAAAAAGGTTCTATACTTGTATCCGCAGTTCTAGTAAAATTCGAGATGACAGCATATTTGACGAATCATCAAAATAACAACTATAGAGATTAGCAGCCGAAGAAACATTTAACAAGCATAATGGCATTGTAATTGCGTTTTCTCAAAAGCTCTAGGATCTTTTATCATATCAAGATTTATTGCGATACAAAATTAATCAAAAGCTTACAAGTCGCGAGTATCAGTTTATAAGCGCGAAAAAGATCAATCGAGAATTACACGCAATTCAGGGATCTAACAATGTTTAACAAAAGGGCGGACATCACAGTTTGTTTCTGGATTTTCGGACTTCCCGAATTGTCCTTTTTGGTCTCATTTCAAGTTACATGGCATCATTCAAACAATGAGCCTGAAATTGACTTTTAGATCGACATTGATATACTACATCAAGGTCTTGAGTAAAGCCCGAACAGTGTGACGAATAGTATTGTTGTCGCCAAAACTAGATCTAGATGTGGTAAGTTACATTGTGATGAGCTTACGGGTTGTACGCTCCCACTACTGGGACGTAGATCTGAAATCTAGAAAAATTCAAAATAACAGTAGATTCCACGGATATCACCACCGAGAAATCCAACAAAGTCCTAGGAATCACATTCGACAAACATAACAATCATTCAGACCACATAGTAGATAAACTACTAAAAAAATCACTCTGCCGAAAAAAACCTACACACCACACCCTCAAAGCGAGAAAAAAAAAGAGAAGGATCCTCTACATATGGCCAAGAATTAAAGTTAGAGCAATAATCAACACAAACATACTCACTAATCTAGAGGCCCTCCAAGCAGCAACCAATATATATTAGAACCACTGCACTGTGGATTAAAAGGAAATGAAAAGCTCTAAAATATTGGACGAGAGACATATTTAACCCCTCAAACCCAACAAATACAAATATTTACACCCACCCTTTTAATAAAATCACTGACACTCGGAGGAGAAAAAAAAATCAACCAACCAAAGCACAGCATGGCGTGTAGCCTACGCGATGAGATACGCAAATCAGATCTAAACCCCGAAGACATTAATGCCAGCAAAATTCGTCATAGAACCATGAACACCCAGAGACATCCAAATAGACACCCAGCCAAGCAGAAGACTGAGTGAAACAAAAAAACAAAAACGGACGGACATGACAAACTCGAAGCAATAACCCTGGAACACCCAAATGAAAGCTATAAGAACAGACAAAATCAATATAGACGGATCTAAGAAAGGAAGGCTTGTTATTATAGGAGTTTACAGCATGGAATGGGAATTAAAGATTGGCAGCAAAATAACGGGCAATAATAGTATTTCAGCAGCAGGATTAGCGGCCATAGACGAAACTCTACAGACCATCCAGGAAAAGGAGATGGAAAGAGAAAACATAGTTATATTAACGGACTATTTGGCAGCATCTTTCAGCATGAAAAAAAAAAAGAAAAAACCCAGCGCCAGGCAAGACCATAAATAGTCGATCAACGAGCAAACGACCTCCAAGAAAAGAACCAAACCAACATCCAAGTATGCTGGATCCCAACCCACTGTAAAACAGAAGGAAACGAAAAAGTTGATCAACATGCCAAATTATGTCTCAGTTCTTATACACGAAGAAAAACAGGTCTGAGACCTAATGAAGAAAAAAACATAATAAACCAGTACAAAAGTAAAGAGCGGCAACACATGTGGACCAGCCCATAAAAAGGGAGATTCTTCTACGCTATCGCCACACAGGGTAGGCAAAAGTGTACTCAACTTCCACAGGGCCTACATATACCACAAACAATAAAATCTATCTAGAGCCAGACATGGAGCCTAAAACCTTAAGATAATCAGAAATGTGAATATTGTGGCACCACATCATACATGCTACAGCACAATTGTTATTATACTATAGAAACATGCCCAACCCACACTCGAACAAGAGTTTACAAATGTGTATTTTATGTTTGCGCATTATCCACAAACATGACATAGCATACGTCTCGACGTAAGCCTTCTGATATTGTAACGACGAGACATTTAGCTACTTCTTGTTTGTGCACTAAAGAGTCAATGCACACAAGAAAACATTAAATTTACAGCAGAAGATGTACTCAATCCAAGAAGCTCACATACTAAAATCAACATAATTAAGAAAAACAACGAATATAATATTTGAGGACCAGCTTCGCAGTAATAGGGTGGACTAGGATATGATAGTATCCTGCATGGCGGCAGGCTTCCTGGCGTGCCTTCGTCTTGAGCTTTTGTCTTCTCAGCTCCCCTGTGAATGCCGCTTGTCACCGTATAGGATTCCTCAGGGGGAGACACTCTCTGTCTCTGAAGTCTGTGTTTCACTTTCACGGCGCTTTGTTCAAGTTTGTTTCAAGTCTTGCTCCTGATGGACATGGCTGTTCTTGGTGATTGAATCGTGAATCTGTATTCCATATACTAAGACATTTTTAAATACCGGTAAGTAGATGTAGATATAAACATCTCGTTGTCAACCTAGATTTCTATATCTATATAATACACATTTAGATCTAGAGTCTACATCTAGATCCAAAAAATCTTAAAAAATTAATGTCTTAACCAGAGCTGAAGTTTTTAGTCCCGGTCTGAAGGGGTAGATCTAGATCTAGAAGCTAGATCTAGATCTAATCTAAAGAAAACTTTAGTTCGGCAATGATTCAGGATTCTAGATTAGATCTAGGCTAGATATAGAGATCTAGAGATAGATCTAGTAAGCACAGAGGAATGGACTACCGGACTAGATTCTAAGGGTAGTAAGGCATATAATGTCATGTTTACAGTGCTTATTACCCACCGGTACATCTAGAGTCTAGTAGATTGCTGCATTGCACAATCAAGAAGTAGCTAAATATCTCGTCGTTACAATATCAGAAGGCTTAAGACGAGACGTAAGCTAACGACGAGTTGTAAGCTATGTCATGTTTGTGGGTAATGCGCAAACATTATAAAATACACATTTAGCATTACATATCAATTAACTAAATCTAGATCTATTCACACCAAATAAAAAAGCAGAGCGAGTGGAGCAATAGAACTGTTTATTCATAAGAATTCATTTCATGGCCATACTGACAGCTCAGTGAGCAACATGCCGGTTGCCACATTGCTTAAGTACAAACGTCTGAAAATATTTCTTTGCAGATTGTATGTTCATGAACAAAAATAGATCTAATGAAAAGACGCAAATCTATGAAGGTATTTAAAACAAGTGATCTAGACTAGCTCTGGAAGTTGCACATGCAATAAAGGGTTTATCTTTTATTCACTGTACATACTTTTTGGTCTATAAAATAGGCCTGATCTTTTCAAACAAGAATTGGGGAGAATTGACGTTTGAAATTCAGATAAAATTCATTTATTTGGCCTACTTTATTCTTTGTTCTGAGATTAATAAAGGCCAACTGACTGGCGGAGGTAGATTTGAATTGTTTATCCAGCCGTTTTCTCAGAACTGTGTCTCAAAGTCTTGAATTGTTCTGTTCTAGGGGATATTTGCCCTTGTTAAGCTGTTAAAAAAAATGCAACCCTTCATTGCTTGCCTCATTGCTGGATCATGTTTTTTTTTGTTCTTGAATTTGTACACCCAAAGTCTTGCAAAGTGTCCAGCCATTTTTCAAATAAATTTGGGCAATATGGTAAATTTCTTTGACTTTGGTTTGTATTTTATTTTTTATTTCTATATTTTTAGTTTGATCCTAACTTTTTCAAAAGTGTTAGTGTGTGTCCAACCTTTTCAAGCAATTGTGCATATTGCACCACAGAGTTAACTCACATGATCAGTCATTTTTTTGTTTCATGTCATTCATTATAAATGCATTATTGTCTAAGATAATAAGATTAATTTTAAAATACTTTACTGTATAACCAATCATCTCCAATTTGCTATGAGGTTGTGAATAAGGATTTGAATTTTTATGTTTTTTTGATAGCATGAAAATTAAAGGCTGCTGCCTTCATAATTAGTTATGTTTTTCTTTTCATGTTCAAGCGTGGAGAGCAACACAATGAAGCCAAAACCTACGGGTAGTATCGTGTAGTCTTTGATGGAGAAGGTGGGAGACGCCCTTGTCCAGTCTAGACTTTGTGGCGCAAAGTTCGTGTATAGTAAATCCACATCAACTTTGCTGAAGCATGTGTACAACAAACACCATGAACAGTGTAATGAGCCCATTAATCATTATCAGACTTTGACCAGTGGGAGTGGGCTGCGAGCTGGTTATGAAGGTGTCAAAACTCGTGCTGAAACAGCCAAGAAGAAAAGTCCCTCTGAACAAAAAGTGTCTTCACCAAAACCATCAGGCTCAGAGTGCCTTACTAGAGCTAATAAAATAACAAGAAAGTAAGTTGAATCTAGTTTCTAATTTTAAGCAGTTATGATTTTTGTGGGAACTGTCTCATCAGTACAGATTGAAATTGACAGTAAAAATGCAGCTCAAATTTATGGAATTTGTTAAAGTAGGTTAACCATTTTTTTTTTTACTTTCATATTAACAAGTCCTGTTGAAATGATTCTTTGGACACACAAAAAATATCATTTTTTGAATTGTTGCAGTTTTTGACAGTTACATTTTACCATCTAAAGAAAGAAAAAGAAAAAAGTAGTCTAAGTAAAATGGACATTTAGATTTGGTAGTTCTGCATTGTTGGTACAATGGCGTACATGTTTTTAAATGATTGATCACAGATTTTATATATGGCAGGCCTTTTTTAAATACTAGATTACTTCCATAATCTTTTAGACTTTCATTGCCAAATCAAGACCTTTGACCCTGATTACAAAGAATCCGTGAGAAGAAAGTTATCAACTTTTTCTTATGCAGCTGTCCAAAGATTTTTCTTCAAACTAGTGTTTTTTTATACCCAAGTGGCAGATACTCCTGCCATAAGTTTTTATGGCTGTTGATCAAATTGATTTGGGCATTGAAAGTGTGACTGCAGGGCTCAGGTTTAAATCTTTATGTAAATTTTCATATTTATAATCTCAGGTTGAAGGAGTGAAGATTAGGGAAAGGCTTTTTGCAGATGACGCAGCTTTGAGCTTACACACTAAGGAGAGCCTTAAGCGCGTAGTGGACATCTTCTTTTTTTTCACGCAGGAAATTTTGGCTGATAAAAAAACCAACGACATGTTTCATCTTTTGTCGGGAGCCATCAGCATCAGCATTTCACATTTACAACAAGAAGCTAGAACAACGAAAAGTCACTGAACACTTTGAAATTGCTGGTGGAAACTTTTAGAACATCGACTTCAGATGCAGGAAGTGCGCATTTCACTCCCTGGCAATTTTGCCCCATACTGGTTGGGTTGATGTCAGTTTAATGTGACCGGCTTAGACAGGAGTCATGGTATCCCCACCCTGTCTCGCGTGTGGCAGCATGTACAATTGTCAGACGTCAGTCTTGGGGCCCGTCCACAATATAGCCTATGTAGTGCTGATGTTGGACATTAAAAACCATCAATCTTAGTCAATGTCGGATACTTTTGAAAATATTTCATTAAAATTAGTTTCACCCTCTCTACTATTTTACTTAGATCAGCGTCATGAATTCGGATATATACATTTACTGTAGAAATATGGCTGATCCAGTATTCTCAAATACTGATTCATGTTTTTTTTTTATATAACTGTGTTACCATATCTTTTTCTGAACCTCCAGTTCTACTTGTTTTTTTTTTTTGTTTGCCTTGTCAATTGTTCAATCAAATTTTCTGGCGTGTTTTCTCTTGCAACAGGGCAAGTTTTGACTTTGCTTGTAAATTTTTCATAAATGTCCTAATTTCCTTGTCCTCTGTCATCCTTAGCTTTGGCCCCCATTTTACATTGTTATTGTTCACATTAGGGTTTTTTAGTGTGCGTTTAATAATATTTTTCTGTCATGGTTTAAGTTTATTCTGTAACCGGTGAATGAGTGATAAATGATTCGTTTTTTTTCAAGTGTGCGAAGGAAAACTAATTTCCTGTAGAATTAGAGTTGTGTTTTTATATATATATATACGAGTATATAAAATATATATTTGATTTCAAGATAATTAATCACTGTGTTTTAACTTTTCAAATAGATATAATGAGTCGCAAACAAAATTAATGTTATTTTAGGAGCCATATTTATCTTTGACTTCATTAGTTGTTTTTCTTTTCATCTCAAAGCAGAAGTCCCATCATGAGGTTGGAAGGTAGACCTAAATATAGTACCGCGTGGCTGAATTTTGAGGAAAGAAACGACGGTAAAACCCACTGTAAGTGGTGCAGCGCACATCTAACTCTTTGTAAGAACACCACAACTAATTTGCTCAGGCATTTTAAAATCGAAACACCCAGAAAAGTATGGAAGAACTGCAAAAGATAGCACTATCAGCAAACAACTTCAGTATTCTAAATGTAATAAGAACACTAAGAAGGGTCTCGACCACAGAAAAACACTATGACACTACAACTCAAGAGTACCAATTGGAAAATAAATAACAGATTGGAACAGAAACAGAACAAGGGGAAAAGATACTACATGTATACTCTTGTGGTAAGAAAAAGAGCCTGGTGTAGCAGTTCAAAAGCTTTATATAATCATAGGAGCAGCACCACCTCCTTGCTGAGACATCTAAGGCTTCGTCACTCAATGTCGTTCCAACAGATTCAGGATAAGATAAAGGGATCGCCAATCCCGCAATCCAATTCCACTGCAGTGGTGGAAGGAAGCACCAAGACTGAGTCCTATTGCAGTAAGTATAGAATTAAATTATTATACGTATACAGTGAAATCTGCTGGGGACATCCTTAGAGTTGATTTTACCCTAAGTTAGTGTTATAAACTTTAGCAAAGTAATTGGTGCCTCAGAAACAATTTATAAAGGCATATTCAGAAGTTTTCATACAGTATAATACACTTGATTGCAATATGGAATGCAGTAGACGAAGCATAGTTTAATTTGCAGGTGATAAATAAAAAAAAACAAAAAGTGAATGTCATTGGTTAACTCTTTTTATTGCCAAGCCTTTTGTAGTGAATTTACTTCATGAAAGAGTTAACCTCTTATTGCGAGTGGTCAGTGTTGGGTTTTAAGAACTCTATGTTTTCACATAAAGATTACACAATTAAATTTTGTCTAATAATGTCTATTTTGTGTATCATGATAGTGTGTAGTTGTTCCAATTTTTTCCTCAACAATAATGAAGTCTATATTTTGGGCTCAAGTTACCATTGGTAACTGCAGTTAGTTCCTAGCAGCTTTTTGGCAACAGAGTTGTCACCATTTACCTGGTGTCCTATTGGGGTCAAATACATTTTTGTTGGTAATTCCAGTTATAGAGAATGTAACTCATAGTAATAGTTTTTGAATATTAATTTGTGCTTAAAACTAAAATGAATGTATTTTTTTGCATATATAATTCAGCCCCTTTCTGATCAATCAAAGTATTAATAATGTAATCTTAACATTTTATGATATATATTTTAATTATATGGTGTGTATTTTTAAATGGAAATTAAAAGAGTAAATTAGGATTTAAAAGTATGTTAAGATTCAATGGACATTTTTTTAGTGTCCTAATTTATGCTTTGTTTTTTGTTGGTTTTTTTAATTTATTTATTTTTATGTCTTCTACTTTTATTTCATTCATGATTCTCTATTTTGTGTGTGTGTTTTTTTTTTTCTTTACATTCTTTTAGCCTGGACAAGAGCATCTCAGAACCGCATGTTGATAAAATTCGGCCAACTGTGAATGAGATTCTGCAGCTATTGCCAAATGATAGCCAGGGAGGTAAAAATTTGTTCACATTCAATGGACGTTTGTTCGGAATCTTCATTAGCCGAGAATGTTTCAGTGGCAGTTCTAGCTAGACAGAATAACTAACAGTTGGGCAATTTGACTGAGTTTGTGAAAAACAATATTCTAGACAGGAAAAACATCCTTATTATGCCTCTTCTCTCTTTGATCCCCGCTTCAAGCCGATTGTGTTGAAAAACTCAGACCTTTTCGATTTCAAATACATAGAAAATGAGCTTCGTCAGCAAACGGAAGAGAAGAAAGTTGCAGACAGGGTAATACAGAGTTTAGATGGTGTATCATCAGTTGAATTCATTTGCCAACAGAAAAAACATTCTTCAAGCTTACTTTGGTTTTCGTTTGACGCAGCTGTGAAGATATCTGTGCGAGAAAAACCAGTTAATGAACCTCATAGATATATAGAAGAGAACCCTGTACTAAGACACGAAAACCCACTGGTCTATTGGAAAGAGAGAGGCTCTCTACCCAAAATTGAGCGACACAGTGAAAAAGTTTCTCTCTATACCAGCAACATCTGTTTCATCTGTACAAGGTTTTTCACAAGAGGAGAGAAAAAAGATGAGCCGCAGAACTTTCCTGGAAGAGTCAAACATAGAAAGCATTTTATTTCTCAACAGTTTTCAAGCTGGTTACTCTACTTTCTCTATATAAACTCAAGCAAGTAAGACAATTCTATTTCCAATTAATTTGCTTTTTTTTTTGTAGGCTTGATTGTTTTTTTTAGGAAACGTAGAAACAGATCATAACTCAGACTGTTTATTCTAATAATAGATTTTGAAATTAGATCAGTTTGGATTGTGCGTAACATAAATTCATTATGCTTAAAATCTTCATCAGAGCATATAAAATTAGCTTTGCCGATTTTAGACGTTTTGTGGGATTGCCACACAATTATAATTTACTTGATGATTCATCTTTTCTTCAAAATTGTTGGTGTGCCATCAAAACGTTTTGATCCCATGTATTTTATTTGCAATTACAGGGTCTGTCATCTTTTTCTTTCTTTTCTAATTAAATCTCAATAAGACTGTCTTTCTGAAACCTTAATAGAAGTATTTAACAATAGGATACTATGCATACTGATAAAAAAATTCAGTATTCAGATTAAGAGATCTTTTTCATAAATTACTGGAAAAATACATGGAATTACAATAGAAAATAAGACGCAAAAAGAAAAAAAGTGAAAATCAAACATTCAATAGTTCAAGTGCCACACTTTGTAAATTGTAGCGGTTGAGATAGTGCACCTCCACACTTCCCGATCCTTCACTGCTTTCAATTTCCCTTTTTATGGCCATTTTGTATGTCCATTATCTTTCCTCGTTTCACCCGGCTGCGCTTTCCTCCAACCGTTCCAGTTGTTGTAAGATGTTCCAGCTTTTCTCTTTTCATTGTATGAGTAAAAGTTACTTATATGCTAAAACAAGATTCCTTGGCATCTACAGATTTTATTTATGAATGATCTTTTTGTGTCAGCATCCTGCACAACTGTTTCATTAGATCTAACCAGCTGTCAACAAGAATCTGTCAGCTGCCTCCAGGTTTTTCTGTGTTCGTTTTTAAATTTCCACTCCTAACATCTCATGAGACAGTATGTGTTTAAATATAGCATTGAGGGGCTCTTCTTTTTATCCTTATGGACTTAGCTTGTTTGTAAGCTAAGAGTACTGCTGTTACGTACCGTTACAATAAAATTGCGGTTAAGTTAGGGTTCGATGTTTATTAACAAACTTTAAATGAACGAACAGAAGACGATGCAAACATTATAGATGCTTTTATTAAAGAAGCTTACATGTCAGTGGACTGAACAAGACTGAGGTGTCATTGATGGGACAACATGTATACCGGTACCAGTACAATTACACATGCAGTAACAAAGGCAGGTAGAAGAAGGATAAACAGAGTAGGCAGAGGGGCGCCAAGAGGGTCATGTAGGTCATAGGTGTGGCTAGCAGCGCCAGGCTATGTTCAAGGCTAAATTTAATCAAATCAATACATGTAAAATCTACCCCCTTTAGTTCTGAAGACATTAATTCTGTTATCAATTCATTACATAGATACCAGGGTAGTAAAAACTAGGTTTAGGTCTGAGCATCAACGTGATACAAGTTTAGGAGGAACAAAACACTGTGACCGACTTTCACTGTTTCAGAAGTCTTGGGGACAACAACCGTTATGAAGCTTACAATGCCGAGTAAGGGCATACATTGCAATCAAATTCGTAGGGCAGAGAATAGTATAGAGAAAATAAATGTGCAACACATAGACCAAACACAGACATTCACTTTCAAAGTGTAGCAAAGTACATTTTCTAAAGGTTTAAAAGACAAAATATTCTCTCTTAGGCAGAACGGTTACAGAAGCACCAGAGTCAATAAGGAAATGTACTGGTTGCCTGTTTACGATAATTTTACAGCGAACGTTGTGACGTTGTGAACTCTTGCACACTTTGGCAAAGTGGTTCTCTCCATGGCACTTGCTGCACTCTTTGCCGTACGCAGGGCACTTGCTCTTCAGCATAGGATGTTGTCGGCCACAAAACTTGCACTTAGCCGACTGAGGAGATTTAGAGGAGGACTGAGGACGTGTAGAGGAAGACAGAGGGCGATTTCTCTGTTTAGGCAAAGCATTGACAGCTGCTGACGCCTCAGGAGTTATGTTCATCTTCTGTCGATGTCTGTCCGCGTTCTCAGCGGCCTTACACACATCAATAGCTTTCGCTAGTGTCACATCACTATTCTTAAATAGATCACGCTGTGTGTCTTTGTATCGCACACCCAAGACAATCCAGTCTCTTAGGGTTGAATCAAGCAGTAGTTGCAGCTTTTTTACGAGACGGTGGAAGTCACTGTAAAACATTTCAAATATTTTGCTATATCTCTGAAGGCGGCTGTTGAAGAGAAAGCGTTCATATGTGTCGTTCACTTCACCAGTTGCGAATAAATCGAATTTAGTGATTATACCACTTAGGGTTCGTTGAGACTCAGGTTGTTTGAAGGAGAAACCGTTGTAAGTAGGTACCTAAAACTGATTTTTCAAATTCATTGACATATGTCAACATACAACAGACTCAATTTTTTTCAAGGCATTCCAAGCATTGCAAAGAACTTTTCTAATGAAGCAAAATTGGCTGAAATTCATTTTTTACCATAACGCCAAGGGAGACAAAAAAAGTAAAAAATTAACAAATTTCAAAAATTCATAAAAAATTGAAATTTGAAACAATTGAGATGAAATAAGTTGCAAAATATCATCTTATTAATCCAAAGCTGATAACCACAACAAACTAATTTACACACAGGTGATGTCCAAATGTAGGACCCAATTTAAAAATACAAAATTTTACAAAACTTTTCCAAGCTTTTAAGCAAGCAAATAATTTTAGTTTTGCACTAAGGATAACATATATTTCAAGTTTAACACATGCATATGTAAAAAAACATAACATTCTATTCCGACATGTACTGAAGATCAGAGTACATTCTCAATTCAGGTTAATTACAAATTTAAACTGTCAATTTGTTAAAAAAGGAAATCAGACAGCACACTTGAGTGTTATGAAATGTTGAAAAAAAACAAAAACAATAGAGGATAAGTAAATTGTAAATATGATCATTTCAACTTAAGCATTTTCAGAATCAAAACTTCTTTTTAAAGTCTCACACATAAACTCAAAAGAGCCAAACTTCAATTTCTTTTTCATTATCAACTTTTGGAATCTAATTTCATTTTTTTATGGCATCAGTCTTGCATTTTTTGGACATTCCATCAATGCTCTCTATCAGGTTTTTTACATCACAGGAAGATGAACAAGGGCCGCCATGTTTCTTAACTGCATCCACAACATTAGAATGTTTTGTGGCTTCAGCAAGACTCTTTTGAATTTTTTTATCCTGGTTCATGACAAAACGTCTCTTAATTTCATTACTAGCCTTCTCTTCTAGCTGCTTATTATGTTTCCTGTATTTTTCTCTATATTTTCTTGCAATGGCTAAAATTTTTCCTTGTTGAGAAGACGATTTTTTCTTTAAAAATTTCATGGTTTTATTTCGTTTCACAACATGAACTGTAGAACGATTATGCAAACTGGCATTTCTTCGCTTAGACAAATCAAAATCAAAGTCTCCAAAGGAGCTCTCTCCAATTAAATTATTTAATGGACAATGGCGAATCTCTTCTCTTACAACATCATTCACACTTTCATATTTTCCACCTCGCAAAAAATCACATAGCTGTCTTTCTGTTACAATGATTGCTTCAGAGACCAAAGCCTTAATTACTTTGAAAAGTACAGAAAAATCGCATGCATTGGCAAAATTGTGGACAACATCCCAAGCCTGACAATCAATAGACATAGAGCCATTAAAAGCAGTCTTAACAGATTTGTCAAAAAGAATACAAGGGTTTTCTTTCAAATCATTAAAAAAATCCAACATTTGTTGAACATAGACAGAAAATTCACTATACAAAACAGTACTATTTACAAGTTTCCAGTAAGGACCACTAACTTTGAAATAAATCAAAGCAACACAGCTCAACAAAGACATTAACAAGTTATCTTGAATATCTAAACAAACACTTTTGATTTTAGAGTTAGGATTCTCATGGAGAACGCCAGAAGTGAAAAATGACAAAATCTTCTCGCGATGAAACAATATCGCGGCGGCAGCTTCAAAAAAGCAATTAAAACGATTAGATTTAAAACTTGGAATGGTAGAATTTTCTTCATAAGTTACCCACTCACATCTGCAACCATTCTTTTGATCCCCCATAGGCCTAAAACGTCACAAGTCAATCTAATTGCCCTCCCTGTTGCTGTCTCTGAAGCTCTATTAAAAGTTTTCAAATTAAGATCTACATCCCTGCCAAAAATATGACCCCCTCCCTTAATTCTTTCTCTGTAGACTGCAGACCTTTCTCACAAGCGTTTGAAAGACCTAGTAAAAAATGGGCATTACAATGCAAAAGATTTAGTTTAAAACTATCCAGGAACTCTGACTAAATATATTCTTTCAGCTTTCTACCATACAATTTCATAGCTGCTGCTCTGTCTGTCATAGTACTAGTAACTTTTTAAAGTAATTCTTTATGAACGTCCTCTGAGGACAAAGCAGGCAAATCACCATAAGCTAAGGAAAGATTTCTTAGAAGATCAATAGAAAGGTCTAACACAGAATTAGCATCTTCAGTACCAACTGGCTGATAGCCTAGATAAAAAGTATCCCCCTGATCTGTAGTTACTTGATGTGATTATCTTTTTTTGGTCCTTAGACGTTCCATCACAGTGTAAAGTAACATTAGAAGAGTTAAGAATAGACTCAGAGGCCTGGATTTGACTAACAACATTATAACCCTCATCACATATAATTATTTAAACAAGTTATATCACAAGGTAAACGATTGTAAAACAATGGTGAAAAATACTAAGAGCAACAATTTCAATAACTTTAGAAACATTCGCTGCAGAAACTCCTGCTTCCGTAGTTAAGGCTATCAGTTTTTCTAACATCATCGCTATAAGCATTTTTGTCACCTCTTTTTAAACGAACATCAAAATTTCCAATCTCCACCCCTTCGTCAATTTTACTTTGTAGTTTTCTTAGCTCCTCTTTCAATAAAATATTCTCTTTCTCTAGATCTTGCACCCTCTTCTTCCTTTCTTTTAACTTACTTCTAAAATTTTCATTTTCATATTTGATTTGAGACAGTTCTACTGCTAAAGAATTGCAAGACTCTTTAATTAATTTTGTCTTTTCCGCAAACTTAGACCTTTCTCTCTCCCTCTTGATCGCCTGCCTATCCTCGGCAGTTTTGAAATTGTTTTTCAAATGGATAATTTCATCAGCACTTCTTTTGAGGTCTTGCGCTAGCTGCTGGTTGTCACCTTTAAGTTCTTTTATAATATCCTTCAGAGCTGCCACCTGACTAACGTAGTCTGTGCATTTCACACAGTCAGGTCCCTTCTTAGGTGGAGACAAAGTGAGTGGCTTCGGGACTCTCGCTTTGTTTACTCCATGACGAACTGATGCTGGAGGCAGAGGTGCAGGAACTGTCACTGGAGGCAGAGGTGCAGGAACTGTCACTGGAGGCAGAGGTGCAGGAACTGTCACTGGAGGCAGAGGTGCAGGGGTAGCAGGATATGTCACTGGAGGGGCTGCAGATGATGCTGAAAATTCACCTGTCAAAAACATGTCCAACTGGTCTGGACGCCGTTGTTTGTTTTTCAAAAATCCATTATAGGCCTTGATGGCCGAATTAATGGCACATTGAAGGGCAGCGCCTGAAATGTCTGTGTGTCTTTGTAACCATTGTATTGTTAAGCTTTTAGGCAAGAGTGCCTGCACCCTGTATATTTCAAAGTCTACCACAGCCTTGTTGGTGATGGCAAAAGTCTGCAGTGCAGGAGGATTCTCTAGCGTAGTTTTTGTTATTCCCAGCTGTGACAGCTCAGGGGAGATGACGTTGAGATCCACTGGCACAGCGAGAGATTCTCTCAGCTCAGCCTCTCCCAGTTTCAGGAACTGCTTGGCAGTCGTGGTGACAATGTTGCGTACCGTAGGTGGGATCCCGATTTTTTCATTAACTCCACTCGTGGATCCAGCCTGGCCAACCAGTCACCAATCTCCAAAGATGCAAAAAGCGAGAAGAAGAAATAAATACAAAAATTGTCGTTAAAAATCTATTAAAATATTGAAAACACAATTTTATATTTGTTACTGTGGCACAATTACAAGTTAAACTCTGTAGGAATGAGCCAGCCATGGTGTTAGGCAACTAACAAAACAAACATTTCCTGTGCAACTGCACCCTTATGCAATTTAATATATTTGTAAAAATTAGTTATATAAAATGTAATAAACGGTGCACTCCGAGCCTAATATTTAATCATTGAATGACTGCAAACTCTTTTCATTGAAAAAATGAAACTTATTTTTTGATGAGAGGGATTTCCTTTTTATGGGACAGAATGTTCTGCAATCTAGCAGAATGAATAAAGCTCAGAATATTCAAATTTCAATGTATCGAATAAAATAATTGACAAAATATAATTTCCTTGAAGAAAAAAAAAGCAGTATCTGGAGATAAAAACGGCATCAGTAAATTTAATTTTTAGATTATAACTAATATGAATATTATTAGAGAGTCGCAGATAGGGACCAAAAAAAAAAAATAAGAACCACACTCCATGGTGTTTCACCCTCCTCTCTTATAATCCAAAGCTGAACGAGAAGCTTGTGTGAGATCTGAACATCACTAGGAAGTGATCTCGGCCTCCCCTTTCCACTGTGTAGGAAGGACCTTTTCAAATGTTGAAAGATTTCATCGTCTGCAAAGAGAAGAAGAAGACAAGATTCATTTTTAGCATTCTGACGCAAGCAGTAGAATGTTGGTCCCCCAATAATGATTTTCAGAAGTCCAAAATTTATTTGTTTGGTATTGTCCAGTACTGGTTTCGTCCGTGTCCATATAGATCTATTGTGACAGTCTGAGACGTGCGTTATGGTATTCCCGCACTGTTTCCTTTGGTCATAAAGTAAAGCTAAGCCTTCAGGGCATCGTCGTCCAGGCAGTGAAGGAAGAGAGCAACTTGGGCATCTCTATGAAGAGTAGATATCTGTGACAACACAGAATATGTGTCCCAGCGCTATTTAAAAAGTTTCCAAGACTCCTGAATTTTATAACCCAACGAGAGTCTAGGAGGTTTTAAACCAGCAATGAATGAACGATACGGAGCACTGTCACTCATTCCACCGTGTTTCACACGGATTTGTTACTTTTCTAGCGCAAATCTTTCTTAACAGATCATTCCGTTTGGGGGACACAGAAATAATGTTGTAAAGTCGGAATGTTTGCAAAAAATATCCTTGCTTCACTAACACAGGACAACGTCTGCTTTAACACTAAATTTGCTTGATGTGCATAACAGTGCACATAATGAGCATACGGGAAATCATTTTTTAACAAAGCCTGAACCCCATTTTCTTTACCGCTCATACAAGCTGCCCCATCGTAAGTTTGTGCAATCAATTTATGATTCAAGTTAAAAGGTTCCAGCTCTTCTTTTAGTACTTGCTTCTAATCCAAAACCTGTCCTGTTCGTTACATTAACAAATTTTACAAATCTTTCCACTGGTTTTGTGCCCTTTACAAATCTTAAAACTATAGCAAACTGGGATTTGCATGCAACATCTGTGGTCTCGTCAGCTTGAACAGACACATAGTTAGATGCTTTAACGTCCTTCAAAAGTTCATCAAAGAAAACATCGTATATACAGTCTAAAAGTTCATTTTGTGATGTTTTAGAAGTAAACTTAGCGACTGTTGCATTCTCGAAATGTTCCTTAACTTGGGCGTGGGGACTAAATTAGATAAAAGATTCAATAAATCTAGAAAAATTCTTTTTATTGTGAGAGACATCCCTCTCGTCGAGACCCCGAACACCAAGTTCGTGACTTCCACAAAATTTCCACTTCCTTGTTGTGACGCTTTGTGGCCAGCACTCAGTTGACATAATATGTTGGCGGTGCCAAATACAGCAAACTTTACTCAGCAGTTCAAGTGATGATCACTTTTCTCATGATTTCTTAAACGTTCAGAAATAATGCAATAAAGAGACTTATTACTTTCACTTGCAGTCAACCATTTTGTCCTTTTGAACCAGTCTGACGAAAAAGCACGAGATCGTTTTCCCACTTTCTGATAAAAAAACAAAGTCACTAGGCTGGTGCGGCCCTAAACGTTTGATTTCTATTTTTTCTTCCTGACTTAAAGAACTGAAAGGCTTCTTTAATAATTCATCTACTTTATTCATAATTAACAGTTAACAATGTCACTGTGCAACATTTTTGTTACAAGTAAATATTGAGCAAAAGTAAGTCGATTCTAGATCGAGTTAGATCACAACTTCTCAATGTAACCTCCGGAGACACAGCGTGGTTCTTCATTGTCCCTCTGGATTCGGTGCAGGTTGGAGGTAATTTTCGGATTTGCTCTGAGGGGACACAACGTGGTCGTTCATTGTCCCTCTGGATGACAAAGGGGCCCGGTTCACTGTCTGGTACGGACAACACATGATAAGGGTTGGAAGAAAATCTATCCTGTATCTTGTTGCGCCCCAGAGGATGATTGCGGAGAAGGACAAGGTCTGCAGCCTTAATTTCCGTGTGCCCTACGGAGTCCGGATCTCGTGATGCCTGTTCCACCCTTTGGGACACAGTCTGTCTGAGGTGGCTCAAGTACTCCAGATGCCGTTGGAGATAGCTATCTGGAGACGGACAGTGATCCTGGTGGGACTGGCTGGGAAACAGAACATCAAGGGGCAGGGTTGGAGCACGGCCGTAGAGAAGGGCAAATGGGGAATGCCCTGTGGTGCTGTGGGGAGTGGTGTTGTAGAAGTACACCAGCTCCTTCAGGTGTTTGGGCCAGGTAGCCTTGTTGACCTCGGGTAGAGTCCTGAGGAGCTGGTGCATGGTCGCGTTGAAGCGCTCGCAGACCCCATTCCCTGCTGGGTGGTAAGGTGTTGTGCGGGACTTGTGAATGCCATAGTGGTGACACAACAGGCTGACCAACCTGGACTCAAAGTTTCGACCTTGGTCTGAGTGTAGCTGAAGGGGCGCGCCGAAGTTTAGGATCCAGTGGTCCAGCAACACTCTAACAACTGTCTCAGCCGTCTGGTCCTTCACCGGAACCGCCACCACCCACTTGGTGAAAACGTCGGTTATCACCAGGACGTCCTCGTAGCCGTCAGAAGACATCTCAAGCCGTGTAAAATCCATGGCCACCATTTCTAGGGGGGCACGGGCCACAAGATGTCCTGGGGGGTGTTGGACCTTGCTGGCTGACGTCTTAGCCGCCTGGCATCGTGCGCATCGCCGGCAATAGTCAAAGACGTCGGATGACATCCCTGGCCAGAAACAGCGATCCTGCAGCTGCTTTAAGGTCCTCTCCGGTCCCTGGTGACCTCGAGAGTCGTGGCTCAGCTCCATAGCCCGCTGCTGCACAGATGGCGGGAGAATAATCTGAGCGACTTCTCCCGCAGGGCGTTGGATGACCCGACACAACAGCGAGCCCTGGATTTTGAGCCTGAAGAAGTGCTGTAGGAGCAGTTGATAAAAACGTGACAACTTCCTCTTCTCCAATACAGAAGATCCCCTTTTCCACCAATTGCCGCACTTTAGAAAGATTGGTGTCCTCGTTTTGGAGCCTTTCTATGCCCGGTGGCCCGTTCTACAAACGCTGAGCCCGTGTGGTGGCCCTCAGTAGCCAAAATCGCCACTACTGAGGGTTGGGGTTTCCCGCTGGTGCAGGGGCCCGGCATTCTCTGGCGAAACGCCAAGGTTTCTGACAGCGATGGCATCTCATATCAGGTCTTCGTCCCCGTGGTCTTCTATCTCTCTCCTTTAGGGGCTCCAACCTCTCCGTCAGGGTGTTCGAGCATATCCAGCACACGCTGCATGTCGCTCGGGCCCGCAGGTGGTGGGGGTGGCCTGTGTTGGACCGTCATTGCAGCTTGACACGGCAGACTTTCCTCAGTATCTTCACTAGAGAGCTGCAGAGCAAACTCCCTGGTTTCGAGAAATGTAGTTCTGCATTGGTCAGGCGATGCTGGACAATGTGGAGTCGCAGGCTCTCGATCCTTAGTCCGGCGAAAAACTGGTCACGCAGGAAGCTCCATTAAATGTGGTGACGTTCATACCATAGAAGATGTTTCGTGACTGTCCCTCTGCCATTTTTCCGACTGCGTTTTTTTTATCTTTCTTCTATAACCTCCTGCGTACTCTGCTAGCAGCGCCACGTGTTAGAAAAAAAAAACCCAGTCGGAAGTAGCATAGACTGAAGCGTAGACAAATATAATCTATCTTGTCAGCATGGCCGATTGTGGTGAAGTTAGGCAGGGGCCTATTTTTCCAGTAGTCAAAGGCTACTGCAGCTGTGGTTTATCCTGCAGCTAGTGCAGCTTCTTTTGCAGCACGCTTTGTTTCATTCAAGCAAGCAGCCTTTCTTTGATGGAGTTTCTTCTCCGCTTCTAACTTCCTAAGCTCGTCCTGTCGAGTCTCCATGTTGAGATTAACGATCTAAACTGCAAGACTGTCGCACTCAGAGCCAGTGTCCTGTCTCGGATACCCAAACGAGATGTTGAACTTTTGCTCAAAGATCTGTCTGTTGAAAGGGGAAGAGCGAGACGAACAAAATAAAACGACTACCGGTATGATAATACTTAGCATAAAAAGTTGTTAGGAAAAGGCTGTGCAGCCTTTACCAGAAACATTTGAAAAGAGTGTAGGGTCATTTTAAAACATATAAAATAAAACAGTCGATATGGCTGTTAATATAAGTATACACGTACACAATACAACAGTCATAAAATGGTAAAAGCTAAGATCGCTTCGAATTATTGTTTATTATACTTTAAAGTTTAACTGAATGTCTTGTTTTTCCTAACATTATTTTTTTTATCATACTTGGAACTGGGAGCAAGAACAAACAAAGCAACAAAACAGCATTTAAGAAAGTTAGATCAAACTGAGTAGGCCACAAAATAATCACACTATCACAAAGACTGTATTGCCGATTATTGGTGTAATCTTTTAGAATTAATAAAAAGGAGACATGATTAGACCCAACATACATGTAGCTTTCATAACAGCACTTCTCGTCTGGGTATGCTTCCTCATACATCCTGCGCATTTTAGCAATGTTAAGACATTCTGGAATCTATACAACTTTCGTGTGTCTTTCCTGCAGTAGTGCGACTGCCTCCCACGGAATGAGCTGATATGGTTCACAATACAATGTATAATCTAGTTGATCAGTAGAGAAAGCATGAGGTCGGTTGACATGTTTGCCGCGCTGATCTTGGGGAGGCACACCTGTAGACATTTTAATGTGAAAAGTATTAGTATAAACAATGTTAAATTGTTTTTTTTTTTAATGGAACATCTTGGAAATAAAATAAATTTGTGTGAGTTGAAGACAAACTAAATTCCAAACAATTACATAACCCATTCATATTCAGGATCTTAATAACCATCACTAAAGATAATACTTCAATTTTTAAGGCTACGTAATTACATACTCATCGTAGGTCTACAGCCACACATTATGTGACATAGATCTATGCTGATCAGGATCTAAGAGATGCTCTGATCCTCTCCACTCTGCCTTTTTATACCAAACAATAGCCAGGAAAGCTTTGAGGCAAACCTCAACTGACACTGTTGAAGTGGCCTACTAGATCTTCTCTTTCATCGGCTGGGGCCACTTCATAACCTTGTGCACCTACAATCCCCTCCTGTTTTATGGCCAGACATGGCTTCTAGCTTCTCAAGTTCTTTCTTACTACCATGTTTTTGGCGTTTTTTAGTCTGATCTGTGACTTTGAGAAAGCAACCATCAACATTGGGGCAGACATTTTTGTTTACTGTAGTAACTGTATCAAGTCATGTGACCTTTAATACGAGTTGTGGTTGGGTGACTAAGAGAACTCTTCTGTGACAGCACGCCAGTAAAAGTGCCTGCCTGGATATCACTGTTTTTTTTTTCATTTTATCTGAAGGATAGCATCGGTTTTTCCACTGTGCCGTATATTTAAAACATGAAATAACCCTGGAGAGCACTCAGCCGCCGAAAAAAAAATTAGGTATCCCTCTCTTAGTGATTTTTTAAAAAAAAGTGAGACCCTTTGAGTTTGATGTTAGTTCGTTTACCAATACCGCTAAAAGCTTGGTGAGGACATCATGCATCCCTGTTCAGCTTGATGCACTTGTGAGGCATACATACCCCTTTTTGAACAATTTCAACCTGATTAAGTCCTTTATTGTCAAAGCATTTACCTTACACACATACAATACCTCAGTACCTTTAGTTTTAGAAATATCTGTGTCGGCAACTTTTGCAAGTGTCACAGCCTGATTCATACCTAATTGACTATGTCATCTACATCATCTGACGTGTGTTGGCCGTTGTCTTTAGAGGTTGTTTCTTTCGGACCTGTAACCGACGTCTGATGTGTGATCGTAGTTCTCTGTAGAGGTTGTTTCGGACCTGTAACCCACGTCTGATACGTGGTCATAGATCCCTGTAGATTTTGCTTCGGATCTGTCATCAAAATCTCCAGACACTTCTGTCGAGTAAACATCTTTCCCATTTCTCCACACATCTCGTAAATATTTCAAAACTTTGCACCGCTCCAAAAACTTTTCATGGCCACATTCCCTTCAGCATTTCTTTCCACAACTTTATGGCCACGCTTCTTTTCTGGACCTCATTCATTTTTATTTTTTTATTTGACCCGCTTTCATTCTCGCCCTCCACGATCTCAACTGAAGACATGCCAGGATCACATCTGTTTGTCTCAATCACAGTTCCCATTGTCCTGGTTAACCAATGAATAGGGATGTCATCAAAAGCTGCCTGTCCAGCAGCATGCCTGTAAAGCAAGAAATGCCAGCAGGGAAGTTGGCGTTCAAGGCTGAATAGGCAGCTGCATTTATTACCGTTTACTTTGTAAATTGATGACTGAACATCAGATCTCTTGTGAAACACAAGCGCCTCTTCAATATTGATTTCCACTGCAGACTCCCCCCGGTATAGCTTCTATCTGCTGCGTTAGAAGTTTGCAAGCAGCAGGTGTGATATCCTGCGATCTTACCTTTAACTCTGCAATGAGACTAGATGACCCATTTTTTAAATGCAGAACTTTAGATTTCATCTTGAGGTCTGTGTACTTTTAAAGGGATTTGATATATTCCGTCCCATGTAGCTTTCGAATCTGACCTAAGTTCTGGTAAGCTTTTGTGGTGGTTTGCTATGGTTTTTAATTTCCTGTTGTGCCTCTCAAGGCAATTGTTTGTGAAGTTGCCCCAAGTTATAATATGCTTGGTGCAGTGTTGTGCCCAAAAAGCCTTACACGGCAGCCAGTTTTTCTGCATATAAATCTTCAAGTTCTGAGGCAGTTTTGTAAATGCCGGTTCAAATTAATTTTCATAGTCTGTGTATAGCATTTTCATAAGCAGTGATTTTGCTTCAGACTTCACGTGCTCTGGGAGGCCTTTGGTGTACTTTGCGTTGCAGTCGTGAAATGTTTTTGAAACATGGAAGCGACAGAGCAAAATGTTGATATATTCCAAGACATCCAATCCCCTCCTTGGCGACCAGTCTCAAAGTCAAAGGGCTGTCCAATGTGTTGGACCTGAAAAAAACATGTGTACGAGCAATAAGTAGTATAACTTTTTTTTTTATATAACGGAAACTTCTCAGATGGCACCTCTGCCGGGGAAGACTGGGCCACGTTGGCCATGTCCCTGACGCATTCCATATAGGAATGTCCGCGTACAGGCAAGGTCATGGTTATTGTGTCGAAGCGCTTAGCCATGTGTACAAGGTAGTACATAAATCTTAGTACAGTCCAATTTTTATTTTGTCCAGCGCAAGAGTCGCAAAATAAATTTAGGTGTTTCACATCATGTGAAAACAGCCTGCTGAAGCAGTCAAACAACATTGAACAGACGTCGTCTGACCCTTTCTTCCCAACTGTTTCGTCACAGCAATAAAAAAAAACTTTAACAGACGACAGAACGTGGATATTAAATGAGTGGAAAGACAGCTCTCTAGAATAATACACGTCCTGTGTTGTGATGTTTGGGCAGCGGGGGTTCTTCTGCTAATCAAAGCACACTGCTTCCATCCCGTCCGATCTTTACTAGATCTCTCATCTCTGACAATGTTCATATGATATTTAAAAGCACATTTATGAAATTCTGCTCGCTGTCCATCGTCTTTTCACATGTGACCATAAGATTTTTGTACAAAAAAGCGCAATGTTTTGCACTTGTTTAACAAAGCAAAGAAATTGCATTTTTATCACATTTGTAACATTGTTATTCTCGTTAAGAGAAGTTTGATTGAATGTGTCATCTTGTTACATTGTACATTATATTATTGTCCCTGAAATCTCCCACATTAAATTTTCTATATAGCCCTTAAAATGTAGTGTCAAGAACGTTCTCTGTTCTGGGCCCTGCTTTACTATACTTCATCCTAGGCAATATTGTCCATATTAATTTGTGTGTTCAATAATTGCAGTCTAGGTATGCTAGAAAACTTTTCATTAAAACACAAAATATTTCTCATAAAAAAATTATGATGTTTCCTCAATCTCAAAATGATTCTGTATAGTGCTTGTTTGTGAAGTTCGTTTCTTTCCATTATAATAAGACAAATAATATTCAAGTGTTATTTTACCCCCAAACCTTTGAAACATAGGTAGCTGATGGCCAGGGCTATAACCAAGGCCGATAACCCACTAAAAGTGAACATCTGTGGTTTTTCCCCCTTAGTATTCATATACATGACTTGCCATTATTAAAAGAAATTTACTTGAAGCAAACCAAAGGACTCCCACTTTCCAAATCAGCTAATCCATCGATCATGAAAAATAAAAGTCCTAAAAAAATCAACATGGCCTGTAGTTGCATGCCTACAGTGCATGATACACGGACGGAGAATGAAAGGCAGAGAGAAAAAGAATTGGAAGACAACATAACAGAATGGACAGGTTTAAAGCTGACTGAAGCCAACCTGTCACTTGCATTGATTTGTTCCCTACTTTCAACATATCACAGAGTATAAGAAATGTGTCTACTGGACAGTTCAGTATGCCTATAGATCTGTCTGATAATAAAAGATCTTAACTCCAATTTGTACCATGATATACCCAACATCTGGAAACGAGCACAGTCAAACTCATTATGTTTTACAAATGGCATCGCTCTACATTATTGATAACAAAAATAATTACACTGACATCTCCATATTCATATCGAATTATAACATTTGTTGTTGTTTCAAACAGAGATGGGCTACACCCAATCCTATATTGCTTTTAAGTGTAAAGAAATAACATTCTGATATATTGCTCACATAAATATTGTTAAAAACGCAAGTCAAACAGTTTTATCAATTCTATTACTTAGGAACTTTAATATAAAGCGATGGAAAGAACATTGAAATATCATCAAGGCAAAACTGAGTTTCCAGAATATATATAAAAGCAGTATCAGAACATCTCCATGCAAACCAAAAGAAGAGTCCAATACTATTAATAGAGAGGTTGAGTCTGATTTTCGGGCGCTGTTGCGTTTCCACCTGCATGTGCTCTTGGGTTTACTGTATTGACAATTGGAGTCACGTTCTTGTTTGTTACATTTATAGAGCTAGCATCGCCACTTTCACAAGTTCTGCTTACACATAGTGTATGACTATCTGTTACTGTTCTGTTTTTACCTCCTGGCACTTCCAATATGTTCGCAGTTTGAACCTGTTCGCTGGTGCCCTCCATCCAATCATCTAACTCCTTTTCTAGTGTTTGAGTCATGTTCATCCTCTTTCCTGCTTCAAAAGACATGGACTCATTTTCTCGACCCGTTGGCGTATTTATTTCAGAGTCAAGATCGGTCACTTCTGGTGTATCTTCCGTACCTGCCTGTTTCAGGGAATAGTTTTTCGATGGCAAAAGCTCTGTATACTCCAGCTGACTTTGTTCATCATTGGCTGAAGATACTGTCACATGAACGTTAAAAGATGGGTGACCGCTAATATCGAGTGACACGTTTGGGAATATGTCTTCTATTGAGAATGATATATCACTGAGCGGTAAGCTGCAATTATGCTCACTCAAACAAAGTGGAGAGTATAAATTCAGCTCATCCGCAATAGTTCCTGTAAACTCCCCTAACTGGTTCACGCCATCAGCAACAAACTCTTTAGTTCTCTCTTCCACACATTTAGTCAATCCGTTCATCAATTCACTCATCACGTCTCCAAGAGACTTTCCGATACACTCTTCTAGAGAATTACTCATTCCCCCTATTGGAGTGTCTTTTGTGCCCTCTTCAAGTGACGCCCTTAACCTCTCTCTATCAGAACCTCTTGCGTTCTCTTTTAGATCCAATCCCTCGCCTAGATACTCCATCAGACTATCTTCTGGAGACCCCTCATTTATATACTCTCCCTGAGACTCTCTCGTATACTCTCCTAAAGATCCACCCATGTTATCTTCATGACACTCTCTCACACCCTGAACATCGCAACGACGTTCAGCATGTTCTTTCCTTCTTGTAACAATATCTTCATTTGTTGTGTCGGATGCATGATTTATCACAATCTCTTTTTGACTGTCTCCCATACCCTCTTTTAAAGATGCACTCATAGTTTCTTCCAGCGTACGTCTAGTTTATACCCAGTCATCTGCGCCTTGAGACACTGGTACATTAACAGACTGCGTAATGTAGATTCTTGATCTTAAAGAGGGAACGTCTAGTTTATAAATACCCAGTCATCTGCACCTTGAGACACTGGTACATTAACAGGCTGCGTAATGTAGGCCTACACTCTTTATTGTTGTGATTTTGAAACTAGCCACCAAAAATTAAAACTGCATGAGTAATAGCAGGTTTCAATTCAATTTGAAACAAAATATACAATGAAAATAAAACTACAAAAAGGAGAGTCATTACTTCAAGATCTTAGACCTACACCTGGATTAGGATCTTTGGACCGGTTGAGAGCTTGATGAAAATTTTAACCTAAACTGATATCGCGGGCTTAAATCTTGATTTGTACATCTAGACTATATGTACAATTTTAGAATAAAAACAAAAACAAAGATATTCATAGTGTGCGCAGCAAATTTCGATAAATATGTATCAGTGTAAAAACTTACGCTTGTAAAACCTCACTAAGTGAATGGCTTCGGCCCCTTTCTTGGAAGTCCATATATTTTAAATTTTGCTAGCAGTACTACAAACCAATTTAGAAAAAAAATCTTTTAACTCTGCAAATTTTTAAATTGAGAAGTGTAAAATGGATTTGAACTCTCATAGTTATTTAACTAAACCAGGAGCCTCAAGATTACATACAGATCTACAGTCAGCTTTTGAATAGAAAAATGCTACGTGAGGCTTCATTTTCTTTATACTTTTTTGTATCAGACGAAATTCCCAGTCAAAGCAATGACGAGGCCGCAGCCTCAAAGTTAAGTAAGGCGCAGAAGTCAGTGGCTATCGAATGTTAACTCTAAGTCTAAATCTAGATCTGGTCTTAGAAAGTTCAGATCAGGGTGTAGGATATATTTCTTTTAACTCTGAAAATTGTTAAATTGAGAAGTGTAAAATGGATTTGAACCCACATAGTTATTTTACTATACCAGGAGCCTCAAGATTACACACAGTTCTACATTAAGCTTTTGAATAGAAAAAGGCTACGTGAGACTTTGTTTTCTTTATACTTTTTTGTATCAGACCAAATTCCCAGTCAAACTCAAAGCAATGATGAGGCTGCAGCCTCAAAGTTAAGTAAGGCGCAGAAGATCAGTCGCTGTCGAATGTTAACTCTAAGTCTAAATCTAGATCTGGTCTTAGTAGATATGATAACACTATTCTTTTTCTTATCTCTATTCAGCACATCCATCATCCTTTAGAGTAAATAAACGATCACTATTATCAAACTGGAACCATTGTTCGAAGGAAGTCATTCATGTTTAACTATGATGGATGTGAGTTACAGTGTTCATCTTGTGAGCTTCAAAACAACTCGTTGTCTCTGCTGCCCTGGTGCACATTGCGCCCACACCTTGATGGGCCGCATGGAGGGCATGAAGGATGCTCGGTTGGAGCGCTTTCGGAATGACAATGCGACTGCCCATGAGGATCACACCATCAACATAACATAAGTTGTCTGAGTAACGCTGGAATGGTCGGAGCTCCAGTGGGAGGTCGCAGTACACAAATGTATTGGTCTGGGAATCCGCCTTGGATATACTCCCCTAACTCGTTCACGTCATCAGCAACAAAACTCTTTAGTTCTCTCTTCCACACATTCAGTCAATCCGTTCATCAATTTACTCATCACGTCTCCAAGAGACTTTCCGATACACTCTTCTAGAGAATTACTCATTCCCCCTATTGGAGTGTCTTTTGTGCCCTCTTCAAGTGACGCCCTTAACATCTCTCTATCAGAACCTCTTGCGTTCTCTTTTAGATCCAATCCCTCGCCTAGATACTCCATCAGACTATCTTCTGGAGACCCCTCATTTATATACTCTCCCTGAGACTCTCTCGTATACTCTCCTAAAGATCCACCCATGTTATCTTCATGACACTCTCTCACATCCTGAACATCGCAACGACGTTCAGCATGTTCTTTCCTTCTTGTAACAATATCTTCATTTGTTGTGTCGGATGCATGATTTATCACAATCTCTTTTTGACTGTCTCCCATACCCTCTTTTAAAGATGCACTCATAGTTTCTTCCAGCGTACGTCTAGTTTATACCCAGTCATCTGCGCCTTGAGACACTGGTACATTAACAGACTGCGTAATGTAGATTCTTGATCTTAAAGAGGGAACGTCTAGTTTATAAATACCCAGTCATCTGCACCTTGAGACACTGGTACATTAACAGGCTGCGTAATGTAGGCCTACACTCTTTATTGTTGTGATTTTGAAACTAGCCACCAAAAAGAAAACCTGCTTGAGTAATAGCAGGTTTCAATTCAATTTGGAACAAAATATACAATTTAGATTTTTTTTTCAAAGAAAATAAAACTACAAAAAGGAGATTCATTACTTCAAGATCTTAGATATATTTTAAATTTTGCTAGCAGTACTACAAACCAATTTGGGAAAATAAACTTTTAACTCTGCAAATTTTTAAATTGAGAAGTGTAAAATGGATTTGAACTCTCATAGTTTTTTAACTAAACCAGAAGCCTCAAGATTACACACAGTTCTACATTCAGCTTTTGAATAGAAAAAGGCTACGTGAGACTTCGTTTTCTTTATACTTTTTTGTATCAGACCAAATTCCCAGTCAAAGCAATGATGAGGCCGCAGCCTCAAAGTTAAGTAAGGCGCAGAAGATCAGTCGCTGTCGAATGTTAAGTCTAAATCTAGATCTGGTCTTAGTAGATAGATATGATAACACTATTCTCTTTCTTATCTCTACTCAGCACATCCATCATCCTTTAAAGTAAATAAACGATCACTATTATCAAACTGGAACCATTGTTCGAAGGAAGTTATTCATGTTTAACTATGATGGATGTGAGTTACAGTGTTCATCTTGTGAGCTTCAAAACAACTCGTTGTCTCTGCTGCCCTGGTGCACATTGCGCCCACACCTTGATGGGCCGCATGGAGGGCATGAAGGATGCTCGGTTGGAGCGCTTTCGGATCACAGCACTCTGGACCACCTTGTTACTGTTAGATTTTAAACTTTTGTTAGAGAAGCACTTGCTAGGAAAAAACAGGTCCTGGCAGTCTTCTTCGACTTAGAAAAAGCTTATGATACTACTTGGAAACACGGAATCTTAACCGACCTCCATGAGCTCGAATTCCGAGGTAAACTACCCATTTTCATTCAGAACTTTTTATCAGACCGACATTTTAAAGTCAGATCTGGATCTCAATATTCAGATTCCTACAGCCAAGAAAACGGCGTACCACAAGGAAGTATTCTGTCACCTATTCTTTTTAACTTAAAAATCAATAACATCATGAAATCTGTCTCAAGCAATGCTAATGCATCTCTATTTGTGGATGACTTTGCCTTGTACATAGAGGGCAAACATCTACAGCATCTAGAGAGAACCATGCAACTGTGCATAAATAAGGTCCACAACTGGGTTTCAAATAACGGCTTTAAATTTTCTATTCTAAAAACGACATGTGTTCATTTTCACCGTCAACGAATTTTTAAAGAACCTCTCATCAAATTAGATGGCCAACCCGTACCAGTAAAAACGGAGGCTAAATTTTTAGGAGTTTTATTTGATAACAAACTATCTTTTGAGCCACACATCATGGCACTAAAAAGAAAATGCCAAAAGGCCCTTAACATCCTCAGGGTAGTAGGTCACACCGACTGGGGTGCAGATAGAGAAACACTGCTTAAACTCTATCGCACCCTAGTTAGGTCAAAACTAGATTATGGCTCCATTGTCTACGGTTCTGCCAAGAAACACATCCTCAAAACACTAGACCCAATACACCATCAAGGTCTGCGCATAGCCTTAGGTGCCTTTCGCACATCACCTATACAAAGTCTCTATGCCGAATCAGGAGAACCATCTCTTGAACATCGCCGCCTAAAATTATCACTTAACTATGCTGCAAAACTAAATTCAATGCCAGAAAACCCTGGCTTTGAATCCCTAACAGATTCTTCACCGATTGAATTCTTCGAAACAAAGAAATCTGGGCCCTCATTTGGAGCTCGATTACAAAACCACCTGGAAAAAATTGAAACAAAATATGAAAACATAGACAATATAAAAGTGAGAAAACCTCCCCCATGGGAGCAGTACAATGTAAAGTTTGATACCTCTCTCACCGAGTTTGAGAAAGGAAACACCAACGCACTTGTCTTACAAAAAGAATTTCTAAACCTTAAAGAACAATACAACGAGCACTACGAGATCTATACTGATGGTTCTAAACAAGACCACAAAGTGGCAGCAGCCTTTTTTCTGCCGGACGACCCTGGAGATTCTGTCTCGGCACGCCTTAGAGACTATTCATCTGTCTATAGTGCCGAGCTGGAAGCAATTTTAATAGCCATGAAAATGATAAAAAGCAAACTGTCAAGAAGGAAACGACATTTTGCTGTTTTTGTAGATAGCCTATCTGTTTGCAGGCTCTGGAGAATAGACATTTCAAGAACAAGAATGTAAGAAGAATTTTTAACATTATTCGAACCCTTCCACAAAGAGTATCGATAACTTTTATATGGACCCCTGCCCATGTGGGCATTAAGGGGAATGAAACTGCTGACCAACATGCCAAGGATGCCCTTTCTAGACGTGAAACTAAGGAGCACCGTCTAGACTGGGCAGACATAAAACCCACTATCAATAACTATATCAATAACCTATGGCAAAAACATTGGAACACACAGGTAGATAACAAATTGCACCGTTTTCTGCCGAACCTAAAGGAAAACCTTCCTAACAGAACAAATCCAAATAGGAAACACGAAACAGTTATGAGCAGATTACGCATCGGCCATACTTGGCTCACACATGTCTATTTATTAAAAAATGAGGATGCTCCTTTTTGCTATGCTTGTGACAGCCCTTACACTGTCAGGCATATTTTAATTGAATGCGCAGATTTTGCTGATATCAGGAAAAAACACTATGTCGCAAATGACATGGGACAACTTTTCAGAGAAATAGATCCCAAGAAGATACTTTGTTATCTCAAGGAAATTGAAATATTAAACAAAATCTGAAGCAATGTACAGTCTGTTTTTAACCTGTTGTATCTATACTTATTTTACACACACTTTTTAAACTATATTTTTATCTTATACGATGACTCACAGCTGGTTGAATAAGTAAGGAAGGATAAGAAATAGAGGGATGAGAAATAGAAGGAAAAACGCCTTGCTAGATTAGAGACCCTGAGATCGCCTATTACGGTGGACTGGGTATACCAAATAATCAATCAAACTGCATATTTCTAGTGTTTTCTGATGAATGGATGTAATTGTGTAATTGTTGGCAGCCATTATACCTACTTTCAAAACAAATCCTATTGTGGAAGTTTCTCTTTCGGATATTACTTTGCCTATTTGCTCTTGTAGGATTTGTCTCCAAATTTCGGCTTTTGATTTTGAGGAAATCATTTTCACCATTTCTGTTATGTTGAATTTTCAACATTACACTGCACATGGATAGAACTTTTCAGCAAATTTGTTGACTTTTGGAAATCTTATTTGGGTTCAAAATCTCTCAGAACTGGTTCCTCGAAAATCTAAAAATTCCTCTTTTTCTTTGTCTCTGCAATTTCTAGGGTCAAATTTTAGCATACTTCAGTCTATTTTTGTTAGCACCTTTTCAACTCACAGTGAAATATACCAATACGCTTTTCTACCAAAAATACAACCTTCCAAATGACTACTGCTTATTGCCAAAGTTTTTCTTGACATAAATAACTTGAAAACCTTAGTGTTGTGCAACTGGTAATTTGTGCCTGTTACCGAGTAGTAGAATTTTCAACACCTGGACCTTTTCAGAACCTCTCTAGAAGCATAGCCCCCGACCCTCTTCCAGTTCCACTTTTCCTCAATCACAAAATTTTGTAAGGGCTGGGTGTGACCCCTGATTTGCAGGTGATATGAGGCAATTCAGCAGTAGTTTTTTTACATTCAGATTTTGTAGTTGTGCAAACACAACTCATTACCATACCAAAGGCATTAAAAAAAGTGTTCCAAGTTGAGCACTAGATTGCATACTTATTAAGTTTGAATTTGAAATTTGAAGTTTGTTACATGTATACAAACAATAATGCGTGAATATTTTCCAAATATTGAAATGTGATTATGACTTGTAGAGGAGGCTAAACTCCAACGCCCAGTATCTTATGTTAGCATTATATAAGCTATATTGTGGACGGGCCCCACAAATAAAGTGTGAGTTGTGTGTGCTACGACACGCAACAAGGCAGGGGATTCAGAACTCTTGTTCAGTCGATCATGGCATGTGACACCGACCCAACTCAACCAGTAAGGGACAATATTGGACAAATAAATTTTGACCAACTGTGTGTTTTGATTTGCGGACCATGACGAGACCCTGGCGGGAAGGCAGCCACTCTACCACTTACCGGTACTCCCCGTCCTGTACTATTGTCAGGTGTCAGTCTTAAAGTCTGTCCACAATAAGGCTATATCCGAATGTCGTACATTAAATGTAAGTTAAAAGATCTTTTTTAGTAAGTGCATCAAGGGCTGCTGTTCATGCAGATGGCATCTGACTGGTCAAATACTTAAATCACTGAAGCCTGTTGTCATGATTTTTCACTTTCACCAGATCCGATTTAATGTGGTTATGTTAAATAGGGCTGAGAATCTTCCTCCTTTCGGGTGAAATCCTCCTTTTTCGCCAAGTTTCAACCTTTTTACCTCTTTCAAAAACATTTTTCTATAATAATATAAATAATCAGCTTTCAGAATTTACATATACGGCAGTTGTCATTCTTAAAAGTAAGGATCTAAGTGAGAAAAATGTATCCACGTAGCTAATTTCAATCTCATTGCATGTATTTTAAAAGAAAACAAACTCTAAGCACTACGTTAGACCACCTGTTAAAAAAAATCCTGTCCTTAGATCAGCAGTCGGCAGTCACAGCTATTTACTTCTTTTGTGAGAATGTCTTTCCCAGCCCTGATAATTTAATAAATGATAATATATTACTAAACGATCTGTTTCTTTTACCATCTAAATGAATCCTAACTATACCTTTCCATAAAATTGCGACTGTAGGTCAATTCAATGAAAGCAAATGTACATTTAATTTTTGTCCCCCATATTACAAGGCATTTACACCATGCAGAGCATTTGACTGTGCCTTCTTCTAAAAATAGAAGCAGGTGTTTTCCCAAACACTTTATTCGAAATATGCCTTTGTGATTTGAAGCTTCGATAATCAAAACGGTATTATAAAGTATCTTTGTCTCAAGTTTTATCTTTCCCAGATTGTTGCAGATTGTCATGAGGGAGTTTCAATTGGAATTGTTTTGATTCAACATGCAGTGCTTTACTCGCATGTGGTAATTGGTGCCTTTGTCTTTCTAGACAATTTATTAAATGTTTTTAAAAAGTGTTTGGGTTGGTTTCATCTTCCAACATTATATGATTGATTTATTCATTTTTTGTTGTTATTGCCATAAGTGATTTCCTTTCTCCCTTTTTAAACAATGGTTAAGTTTTTGTTGCTGTGTGATAGGTATGAGCAAATTGGTAAATGTTTGTGACATGTGTGGGTCAGTTTGATGGACTAGTTTGAATTCCGATCAGGTTGACTTTCTCTCCGCTAGTTTGATGGGTGTTCGTGTAGTTGGTATCCCGGCTCTATCTGTTGGAGCAATTAGAATGTTCAGGCGCTCTCGGGACCTGCCGTAGTGTGGTCACTTTCTGATGCTGGTCTTACTAAATATCAAAATAAATGCCTCATTCAAGGGAACTAAAGTTTCTCCTAGCTTGAAGTCCTATGTGTTTTAACGGGATGTCCATAATTCAAATCACAACTGGTTGGTGTTCCCATTTCCGTGCATGATACTGATACTTACTGCAGGAAAACACGGGACTAACCAATGACAACTTTTAAGGCCTAGCCCCTGTTGATGCACACCACCGTGCTCAAGCACTGGCTTATGTTATATCATCATGACTCAACAGACGTCACATGTGTTGTCATGTCTCAGTGTGCAAGGCTTGGTGGGTGAATGATGCGTGTGTGACGTGACTTCAGCTACCTATAGAGATTCGATAACACACTGTCATATCTCTCTCCTATTGTATCTTTTGGTTTGTTACCAAATGACTCTGAGAATCTCTTAAATTATGTTGGTTCTCAATCGCTATTGTATTGCCTAAATGATATTGCCACTGTTCTAAGATTTTTGTATTTATAAGTCTCCTCCCCCCCCCCTAACACACACACACACACACACACACACATTTGAGATGATCTTTCAACCCTATTTTCTACTTTCCGTTAGATGACGCAAAAACGTAAAACCCCATTTTAATGTGTAACACCGATCTCCTTTTTGTCATTTTTATGCCATAATCATATCCCCGTGGCGATGATGATAATATAAAAGTGTTTTTGCGTGATAACACTTTATTTTTACAGTGTAATCTGCAATGTTGTCTTGTTTAAACATACATAACCGAAGTCTACGTACATTTACTCGCTGAACTCTTTTGCTTTTTCTTGACTCGTTCGTAGTTTCAAATTCCTTTGCTATATAGCCTGATTATAAAACGCATGTGTTGACTTATATTCGTCATACCCTCTATTTTTTAAAGATATTATTTGGGTCCTATAATGGATATATTAGTTTCAAGAATATGTTTGGTTTGTTTTTTTCTCCATTTGACTCTACTTCATTATTTCACCTTTGACCCGCCTCTTTAATTTCCTCAACGTTGACATGTTGAGTGTGTGCATCTTGCAATACTGGTAACGCTAAGTTTTGCTATGGTCTATGGTCCAAACCGTGCAGCGCAGATAGTTATGTTGTACAATGTACATGTACTGCAAGTAGAATGTATCACATTGGTGTTTTGAATGGGTTGTCACGTGCCCACCTCGCTCTTTCTCCTGCTCGTTGTTCACGGTCCACTGGTTAGCTTCAGCCCCGAGTGGATAGATGACGCGCTGTGTGGCATGTGCATCCTGGTCAGGAGGTCAAACAGTCATTGCCCTGTCGGACCCTAACATCATAACACTTTTTTCCATGTAGGCCTACTATAGTTTGACGAAGGTACTAATTGTGCACGGTCTCGACACCATTATTTGAATCCCCTACCGGATTCGTAAACATACAGCTTCTCCCCCCCCCCCTCCCCCAAGGCCCTTTTTTCCTGTCTTTATAGATTTATAGATATTCTATTTAAAAGCACATTAGATTGAATTCTTTCATAAGTCACAATATTCTCTTTGTTTTCTTATTTTTCGCAATATTGAAGGGTCAAATTTGCCCTGAAAGACGATTTCATGCATTTCGTAATCTACCAAATCAAATAATTATCAAATTGGTTCAACGGCATAGCCGTTTATGCCGTTAGCCACTTTGCGCTAGGCCCTGCGCACAACACTGAGGAAAAAACCACACTCACAAGCACTCCAGTGGTAATTTGTGCTGCGCTGTTTTTTTTTTTACCATGAGAAGTGTGTAGCTGTACTCATCACACTGCTGCACGGCTCAGTGTAGATTGAACTTGACATGCCGGCGGGCATCGCTGTGTGTGTAGCAAGGCACTGTACTTTAGTATACATCCCATCAGGCCTATGAAAGTTTCACTTGCAGACCCCCCCTCCCCAAATTATTATAACAACGCAGGCCGAGTGATCCGTATACATTTAGGGATAGACAGATTCATTCATATTTTTGTTGTTGTTGTTTGTTTTTATTAAATAATAGTCAGGTCAGTATATTACTGCGAGAAGTTTCATTCATTCATTGTTAACCATCAAAGATTTGGAAGCGCGTGTGTACACTGTGTACTTAATTATGACCCTCGGATTTTATGATAGATATATGTGTCTGTACGGTAGTAACGAGATATTACTGTATTGTCATGTGTACATGTATTCATTTTTAATCAAGGCCGGTGGTTCAAGCCCCCCCCCCCCCCATTTTTCTTCTTTTCTTATTCGTATTGTCGAGTTTTAGGCCCTTAGAGTATGCGTTGATTTTCCCCTTTTGAGCTACAGTAACTTTCAACAAGACACATTTTGGAGTTCACACGCTTCGGTCTTTAATTAATTATCTTCAGAAAGTTTAGTCTTTTCATCTTTTATTCTGACCCATTCTTGTGGGTTTTTTTTTAGCTTTGCCTATCTTTAAAAAGTTATGTTGCTCGTAGTTCTGTTTGCATTATCCGCGCTGGTGACTCTAGATATGTATTGGGTTTCACAAAATCAGAATAAACGCCATCTGATCATTCTTACCGCTTGATATTTTACTTCCGGTCTACAAAATAGGTATTATATTACCTCTCTGTGGTCCTTTAAAAGGGACATAAAGATAACTAAATAACAATACTGTATACATGTGCAGCTAGGTTGTGTTTAGGCGTATGCAAATTGTAATGACTTGAGTGTTGTGTGTTGCTGTTCTGGGGTGGGTCGGGGTGACAGCTGGTTGGTGCAATTGTCGGCACTTACTCGGCCTGCGAACCGGCGTAGTCTTATAGTCGTCGTGATGATGATGATGAAATGATAATTGCGCCGCTGAGAAATGTTGGCTCACAACTTCTCATAAGCGAGGTGGTCCTGGAGTAGAACATCGGCTTCCTACGCAAAAGGTCCGGATTCGAGCCCTAGCGATTTCACCTCCTACTGTTGGGTCGGTGTCCGTTTAATGTGACCGGCTGAGACAGGAGTCATGGTATCCCCACCCTGTCTCGTGTGTGGCAGTACATACAATTGTCGACTTCAGTCTTGGAGATCGTCCACAATATAGCCTTTATAGTGCTGTTGTTGGACGTTAGATCAACTCAACTCCCAACAACTCTCATAGGATAGACAGGCTTTCTGTCTGTTCTTCATCTCCGTCGTGTATTTTACATTATAGTTTATCGTTAGTGCCGATAGAGGTGGACAGACTCCGCAGTTCAGAGAGCGCCGGCGCTGGGCTTCGAAAGTAGCCCTCGACAGACCTTTTTGCTTCTGTGACCGCCCGTGGCTCCTTAAAAGTATGGTTGTGCATTATAAACACGTATTTCGTTTTGTTTCCCCGCTAGATAAGTAGCTTACGATACACCATTTTCAAGAAGGTTTTGACTTCGAACTGATACTTTATTGCAAATTGCAAAGAGAACAACCGGTCCACGAAGAGACAAACCCTGCCTGTGCCGACAGGTAGTTCTAGCCAGGGAAAAGACCTTTCGTGATTTTAAAGTAAACATTTATACGGCTGCAGAAGCAGCAGATCAAATCTTGATATATTTTGAGGCACTCCTTGTCACATTTAATTAAAACATTTATAATAAGGGAATAATATAAGATGCATGCGTTTTTTGGCCTAAAAATTATGTACTTAGTCATATAATTAAGCTTAACAGGATTTATGTTAAATTATGAATTTAAAATCGTGATATAAATCGTGCTTTCCTTAATGCAGACCAGCTCTCTTCAATCAGGCACGCCACCACCACCACAGTACTATCCAGGCCAATCACGTGAGTACAACCTTTTGTTTTCCTTTTTAAGAACAATGTCCACGTAATGACTTATATAGTGCTGATATTGGATGTTAAACCAACCCCCCTCTCTTTGTCTCTGCCCCTCCCTCTCCCCTCGTGAGACAACGTTTTGGGTCCCGTTTACAATATAGCCCAATTAGTGCTGACGTCCGCTTTGTGGCTATCTGTCCATCTAAAATGATATCCCCCCTCTCTCTCTCTTCCCCTCTCCCTCTCCAAAAACGTTTCTTTGCATACTATTGAGTACTGTCAAAATCGCAAATACATGCTAATCCCATTTAGTATGTATTTTTTCGAAATCGCTATATCTCTGATTACACTATGGAAACACACGAAACACGTGAAATTTTTGTTCAAAAACTTCGTGTTTCTTTTCTGTAGAATCGATATTCATAATTCAAATTGCCGCATACAGCGTTTTCTTTCCACTCCCATGTTATGATTTATGAAACTGGAGATGTACATTTTAAAAGGAGAGGGCTAATGAGTCGCCCCCCAAAAATACATGTGCTAATATAATCTACATGAAGACTCAAGAGTGTTCAAGTTAATTTTCCTGTAGTCATGCCCTTGAGACAGGAAAGGTGCATACTATGGTTTGAATGATAAGATAAAATCGTAAGTCATTGGTCACAATCATGCAGATCGCTATGACATAAAACTACTTACTAGGAGCAGCAATGCCACGAGCATTATGTTCACGTGTTTAATCTTTGGTAATTTTAACCTGGGCTCTAAGTGTGTCACAACAGGTCTGCTGCTGTGGTGATTGTACGTGAAAGGCTTCTATTAATGAGCCATCGGCACTCAAACAAAACTCCCACAAGTGCATTTGATCCTAGATTTAGTGAATTTGATATCTTCCCAGTAGAAACTTTTTATGCGGCCATATCTTCTATTTTCAAATCTCAAACGAAAGCGCATTTGTGGGTAGATCGTAGCAAGTTTCAAAGGAGCCTTAACAATCACAAAAAACAAAACTATCAAAGCGATAAATACACACCGGTGGATTCTGGATGACTCTCGAAGTAGATAAAGATTCGGCGGTTTAGGGGTTCAGTCCATTTTTTCAATGGTTATCAGCTTAGATAGAAAGTTTACACTTTGGTTAAGGCGTTGCTGTTATCAGAAGATACTGTCCTGTCTACAGTGTACTTTGGGATGGGATGAATAGATAATGATGTGCGACAATGATAAAAGCACGTCACGTTTGTAGGTAAATAAAATGGAAATACATGTAGTATTATGCATAAATATTCCCTAAATAAAATTAAACACCAGAGGAGCAAAAAGAATGAGGTGGGAAACGCTGTGGTACAATAGTAGTTTGCGGCTTATAGTAGGGAGGTCCCTGGCGGGCCCCATTATTTCTACTGGTTGGATCGATAAAACTATTGTGACCGGCTGATACAGTAGTCGTGTATCTGTTCTCCCTCCCTCTGATGACACATAAAATTGTCAAACTTGTCTCGGGACCCGTTCACAATATAGCATAATTGTTACTGACGATGGATGTTTAAAAAAATAACAAAACAAATGAAATGTAACCGTGATAGAAAGGTAATTTTTTTTTCGGAGACGTGAACATTGGCTGCTACTCGGATTGACGGACAGGCATACAGTAAGAGATTTTTACCCGCGAAATTTACAGGCATCGAATCATGCGGCTGACAAGTCTTGACATTTATTTGTTGGTTGTAAAATAATTGTGAAAGTATTGTATTGTGAAAACGAGGCTTGTGAGAATCAGTTTCCAGGAATTTCAACTACTGGGAGGGGTTGAGTAATACAATTAAGATGGCAATTTCACGGAAGCCGCTTGTTCTCATCTCACCGCTACAAGACGTTTACTGCCTGTTAAAGTTTTTGTTTATTTTATTTTAAAACCAAACGCCGCTCCTCATCACTTTTGTTACATCCTTGTGTGTTATGAGAAGGCTATTTTTTTCTCTCCGGTCTGCAAAGAATACAAAAAATGTACGCAGTGACAATTAGTTTTCAAACAAAGTTTTTATAACTCTGAATTTCGATAAACTTTTAATCTTTAGAAAATTGAAAGGGGTGTCAAGTGGCGGGCGAAGGAGCTGTCTTTATGATATCCGCATTATGCAAAATGTTCGAAAAATTTAAGGTGGATAATGCTCAATAGACACATTTTTGATGAGCGAGTATTGTGAAAACGACTGCATGGACAATCATGCGAGAAGTTAAATTATTTGATACGTGCACTTAAACTGGACGTAGCATACGAGTCCATATATTATACATCACCATCTATTAAGAAAATACATTCCTGCCTTAAACTTCTGAAGAAAACCGCCGCAGCGCCAGATCGCCGACATAAAAAAACACCTCCCAAGTCAACCTCCTACAAATTCTGTGACAGCTGTTTAACGAAATTTGGGCGTCTGGTACTTTTCCGTGGTACTGGCGCAAAGCCACAGTTATTCCTATTCCAAAACCTGGAAAGGGCCCAGAAAATCCACAAAATTACAGACCTATAGCCGTTACGAACTGCCTCTGCAAAATTGAAAAAAAAATGGTAGCCAAACGACTATCTTGACACTTAGAAGTTAATAATCTCTTATCCAACTTCCAGTGTGGATTTAGAGCAAAAAGAGGACCACTTAATCCGCCTTGAAACATTCATTAGAGAAGTTTTTATGAATAACCAACACATGGTCGCTGTCTTCTTTGACCTTGAAAAAGCTTATGAGACAACCTGGAAGTATGGCATACTTAAAAACCTTAAAAATATGGGGCTTGAGGGCAACCTACCCATCTTCATTAAGAATTTCATAGCTAATCGACAGTTTCAAGTAAAGGTCGGATCCTCTCTGTCTGACTCTTTTTAGCAGGAGCAGGCAGCGTCCTCTCTCCAATTCTTTTTGGCATACAAATTAATTCGAACCTGATACCTGTAATTGTAACCTGTACAGTGTACACATACCGTTCGCATCCTCATTAACATTTTGCAAACTTTATTGGGTGGCAACTGCAATCCATCAGATGCACCCCCCCACAAACAAAAAAAAAAACACCAAAAAAGAAACATGTGGAAACGTCAGAGTCAAGGTCTATTTATATAGATTTACTGATTTATATTAAAAAAAAATATTGCGAGTAAAAGAGTACATTTTTAAACCATTCTGTATTGTGATCGCTATAGACATAAGAAATTACATGTAGCATACTATATATTTTAAAGATATTTGGTAACAAAAACAAAACCCCATAAAAAGTTCTGAAATGTAATCGACATTGAGGTAGGGACATATAAAGCGTTATGGAATGTATACGGTGTCTCTTATCGGACCCTTCTGCGAAAAAATGCCTTAGAACATAAAGCAAATGGTGAAACTTCGGTACATTATCGATAAAAGATTGATAAAAGCCAATCGGTATCATACGACCGAACTCACGTACAAGAAAACGCGTTACTTTGCTCAGTACATGTATATTATCAGGCATCGCTTAATTTTGCTGGCTGGGTGGATGAAAAGTCTTAAAGGCTTAGGAACCCCGCTATGGCGTGCCTCGCCACGTGGTGTTTTCTTGAGACCTAGTAGACCGTCAAAATAGGAGAGCGTTGCCCTCTTCGACTAAGGAACCGCGAGACGTCAGTTTTAGAACCCGTGCGCGAGAAAGCCGAGTCGCTTACATAGAACAATCAGAAACGGATAAACCAAAACACACCAAAAAAACAAAAACAAAAGAACAACCAAACACCTATACTTAAAAAAAAAAAAAAAACCACCTCCTGCAGATTGTTATATGTCGACATCTTTTAAACAGGAAGTAATAATGCTATTGTATGTCTTCAGTCGCTTTTTTTTTTGAACGCTTGAAAATTGTTTCAGAACAACCTTAACTGACTTTTTAAAAATTGCGCTTTTCCTATTTTGTACGTTAAAAAAAATAGATTATGTAAAGTACGAAAATGCTCCTGGGTGATGTGATATCAGTTCTAGATTATCAACATTATATTTGAGGATCCCCTTGAAGAGTCGGCAGCAGAATTCCTCATCGAACCTTCATGAAGAAAGTCTTGAATCCATTCATCATGAAACTGGAAAAAGCATATATCTACAAATGAGAGAAGCGTACCACATCCTTATTTCACCGACGCCATTGTGTCCCTCAGTCGCGCTAGACAGACTTGATCTACACCCTGTACTCTCTTTGTCCAGATGAGTAGACCAAACCTACAGGTAGCATGCACGTAACCGCGTCCGACCATGGCCGGGGGGTCTATTTCTAGGCGCCCATGGTCCAAGTCTCTGTATCACGCAGCCACACCTGGCGCGGCGACAAAGATGCTGGCTAGACTCTGTACTGTACTGTGCCACTGTTTGTCGCTGGTCGAACTAAGTAAACATGAGTGGACACGCCCCAGGCTCTACGTCGTTGTAGTCATTCTTATTACATTTCAATGTTGGCTTGGTCACCAGGGCGTACCATGCAAGTGCGTCTTATTTAAATGTCCAATATGCACGTTTCAATGTGTATCACGGTTTTCAGCGTGCGTGCGTGTGTGTTTGGGCGTGTGCGTTTTTTTTTCTCTCCAGATCTAGAGGCAGTTCTATCTTGGGGAGATTGAACAAAAACGTTAAAATTTCATTAATTCATCACCGTCAATATCATAGGTTGACCTTGCACAGTAATGTATGACTTTATGAGTCTCCATCTTTCAGAAAAAAATAGTTAATTTTCAGAAGGCACGATATTAAAAATACAAGAATAAATGATTAGGCTACGTCTACAATACTATTTATAAGCTTTTCAGAGAGGTCTACAAAGTGTTCTCTTCCTTTACACGAGGTGATGGGTATTTTAGATCATGTATACTGTTTGTAACACTTTGTAAACACATATTTAACTTGAACGACTATGATCATAATTTGAGGATAAGAAAATGATTGTAAGGATAAACATCCTTTTCCAACTCCTGAGATCACAGGGTCTACTGCAATGTGTACATCCAATTAATTTCTTTTTCGTTTTGAAAACGATTAGTTTACTCATCAATTGATATAGTATATGGATGGGAAGATGGAATCACAATGAGGCCCAACGGTAGAGCACGCGGGCTTTGATTGCCGGGTGGTTTTAGGCCGCGTTGTTTTTGTTTTTGACATGTTTGACCAGTATCAGTACAAGTTGTGTGTAACCTGCTGTGGAGTCCCGTCACCGTATACTATCTGCCTGGAAATGAGTGCCGGGTGTTCGCTTATATAACACATATCAGGAAACGAAACAGTGGAGAGAGATTTGGGGAAGGGAGAGGGAGGGAGATAGAGAGAGAGAGAGAGAGAGAGAGAGAGAGAGAGAGAGAGATTGATATTTGGGGAAGGCAGGGAGAGATTGAGAGAGAGATAGAGAGAGACAGATAGAGAGAGAGACAGAGAGAGAGAGAGAGAGAGAGAGAGAGAGAGAGAGAGAGAAAGAGAGAAAGAGGAGGAGAGAGAGAGAGAGAGAGAGAATGAGGAAGGGAGGAGAGGGAATGGGCGCAACATGTCTGTCCATGACTGGTCTGATTTCATTTTCGTGGTCCTAAGAATTATGAGTGATAGCTATTTCTTTTGGCTAGTTTCTTCTCTTCATAACTATATTGTTAGGCAACAGCTATTTCAATAGCGACCAATTAATGCTCAGTCCAAGCTGTTGAGGTTTGCCATCTGGGCACTGGCGTGCCAACACTGTATTGAGCCATGCCTTGAGGTTCATTTTCCCTACACCCTTTTGTTCCCGCCACGCTGATGAAATCCAGCCACCTGGACGGTCCAAACCATGAGACGAAAAACGGGAGCCAGCATACCCGATCGCCTTATGTAACCACTTACCCCCTTTTGTGTTTCGACGTATTGGCATTATCGGCTAGTAATAGTATTATGATTACCGGCGATAGGTATATCTTAGGGAGGCTGGCTACCCCCCATCCCCCCTTGGGCCCGTTTCTTTGTTCGGCAAACGTCTTATCCCGGGTAGGTACAATTCCCCGGATGCTCTATTGGTTAAATTTTCAAATCGAGCCAATTGAAATGAAGTGAAATGACTTGTCTTTGTCATGGTATGCGAAATCTCAGGGGTTATAGGCGTTGCGTTTCTTGCGGGAAGCACACTCCGACTCATCTGAGGTACGAGTGCCACCTCGACAAGTCTATGACTTGTCTTGTGTTATTTCTCAATCCACTTGGACTCTTAACCTGCTGAAGCGGACTATCTGTTCTTGCATTCCATTGATTAGTACTCTCCTTGCAATTGTCAAGATGTCAATGTTTCCGGCACCAGGACCTGCGACGTTTGTGTGGAGTTCTAGTGGGGAGTTTGGCTCACCTCCGTGTAAGTTGTGCAGTTTTGAAGTACAGCCTTTTATTTCTTTCGTCAGAGATGTGTATCCTCGTGCAATCTTTTCTTGCTGATGCGGTTTAGCAGTAGTTCTCCCAAGAAGCTCACCAAGTAAAACTGCACTAAGCTTTTATTTATTATAGTTCATGTGCAAATTATCTACAATGTTTCTCCAAAAAATTGTATCGATTCTAGTTTTCTAAAAAATAATATCGTTTTTATTTTGTGTGTAACCATGTTTATTTTTTATTATAATTATATGTGTGAAATACATGTCCAAATCTCCGTGTGTAAGCCGTGTTATAATTTGTCAACCACTTTTCAAGTTGCAATTCTATATGGCCAGCTTCAATTCCCACTTTTTTTTAAAAACACACTTAATGTTGTTCCTTGCTCCTTTTGCTGTTCTAATGCTGAGTTTTGCAAAGTGCTCAAGCTTTGGGATAGGCAACGTGCTCTACTAATACTATTTGCGCGCTTGTACATTTTCTCCTATGACTCGTGTTGAAACGCAACTCACTGCACAACATAGCCGTTACCGCGCTGACGTGCCGTAAAAACAACTCATTCACTCACTCACTCATGTTTGAAGAGGTTATGCCAGAATTCATGTCTTATCTTTAGGTTTTCCGATTTAAAAGCACCATCATACACAGACATAGTGTATAATATTGATCTCGTGGAATGTAGACAAATCATATTCTTTGTTTGTTAAACACCCCATTTTCCTCCCAACATCTCCAGATCAAGATACATGTAATTTAACTTTATAGTCTCACTTCATAAGCTGATCCCTTTTTTTTTGGACAAAAACTTGTCTCTTCATAATAAATGTATAATAGACACTGCACGGAGAAACCTAGAGCCTAATTCCAACGTGTAGCAGAAATGGCGGGAATATCTTTCGATGATCATTCACACGGCTCCTGGTTCTCTCTCTCTCTCTCTCTCTCTCTCTCTCTCTCTCTCTTCTTCTTCTTCTTCTCCCCCCTATCTCTCCTTTTTATTTTCATAATAAATGAACTCTTCCTTCATCTCATCTTTGGCCTTGGGGTAGAACACCAGCTTCCTACGTAAAATTTACAGGTTCGGGCCATGGCGATTTCGGTACCTTGTGGTTGGATCTCGGTATCAGTTTACTGTGATCGGCTGAGACATGAGTCGTGGTATTCTCGCCCTATCTCGTGTGGGGCAGCACATCAAATTTTCAGGCGTCAGTCTTGGGGTCCGTCCACAATATAGCCTATATATAGTGCAACTCGACTGAGTACCGCTACTAATAAAAATTATTACTAGAAAGTAATGACCAAATTAATGGATTCTTCACTGCTCGCATACTTCAGATTCAGAAACCCCTGGTTGGTGTCTTGTATGTGTCTTTATGCTGTCTGTATAATCTTTGCATGGTTTCTAATTTTTTTTTTTTTTGACATTGTGAATGTTTGTAGGTTGGACTGTATTTGGTGATTAGATATTTATTAGATATTTTTTTTAGTAAAAGTAGTTCAGCACTTTCAGATTGACAATATTCGGTTCGCATGAAGTGTGTGTAGGTGGGGGGTCGGGTTGGTTTAACGCCCAACAGCAGCACTATATAGGCTATATTGTGGACGGGCCCCAATACGGACGTCTGACAATTTTTTCGCATAAAGTGGTATTTGACTTTGTAAATTGGAAAGGGAGGGTGGGTGTATCCTTCTAACTAGTACAATTGGAGGGAAAAGCATTCTGTGTATATTATTTTGAGGAGATGGAATAGCAGCTCTATTACTTGACGTTAAACCCGCTTTAAGAATTAAATTTATTGATTTAAATCCAGATTGTGTCTAGGCCTAGATGTGGATGCCTGTTAGCAAATAAAAAATTAAGTTTGGTCTAATTTCTCCAGTCACTACGACAGTGAAGTAAATGCTAAAAAACCTGTAGAATTGATTTTATAGCTAGAGATTTCCACAAAAGTAATATGAAGGAATATTTTGTGGATTATATGTACAAACATCCAATGTGGCGGCCATTGTTTGCACTGTTGTGTTGGCTGCACACACTACGCTGCAGACGCGAGCGGCACAAAAGTGTTTTTCCTTATCAAATCCTTGTGAAGTATAATTAGTTCCGAATGTTACCGAAATTAACCATTGAGTACGAATGTATCTGCATGCATATTTAACTATGGTTAAAAGTCTGCCGGTTAAAAACTATATAGAAGCTAAAAATTAAATATAGATACTGATTATGGATCAGATATCGAAGTTGGGAAGATGAGAGATGATAAAGAGCAAGAAGAAGGAAGTTCGGGATCTATGTAGATCAAGACCTATTGTTGACCGGACTGATATTTTGGTGGATGTCCTCGATAATCTTGGGTCACATTATCACCAAAACTAAAAGATTCAACTTTATTTCTTCTCCACACTTTTCTTATTCCTTTTTAAACTCATTTCTGAAATTTTAATAACAAAAATTTTATATAAAAGTATATTTTCTGAAAGTTTATCCATTTCCCTGTATGACGATATAGGAAAAAAAACTTTGCAAACAGTGTAAAAAAAAAAAAAAGAGGTAAATGAGAGTGACCTCCCTGGCTTTGGGTTGGAAAGACTTACCATTAAGACACAAGGACATAACAATATTGACTCATTTAGGAAATTTATATCTGAATTAGACGCACGTGCATCGCTCACACAGTACACCGATTATGGCAACATTCTACAAACTGATCAAATGGCAAGCATTTAGTATTGACATTACATTTTATGGGAAATATAAATTCATTGTCTAAACTTTTAAATCCATGTTCCCTTTGTCTGATTTTCGCCATATCCTGCTTGGGGATGTGCGTTGAAATGAAGCAATAAATATTGTTTTCTTCTTCTCCAGCTGCTTTGCCAGGTGGTTTTGAATACATAGCCCCTCAGCAGCCACCATTATATTCATATCAGGTGGGTAACTTCTAATAAGCGTATCATCACTAGCACTATAATATTGCTTTTGAGTCTTAGTTAATTTTAGCCAATTTAGTTGTTACATAATTGTAAACTTGCTGTGTTGATTCTTCTAAGGGCATAGCCATATAATGGACAAATTGCTGTTTAACTGTAAGACCACATACCATTATGCACATTTTTGGGCCAACTTAAAATTTGGGGAGTTCAAGACTGTTTGATCCATTTTTTTGTACACATCTTGGCATGTGATATCTGTGATCGATGTAACCGGGCTAGTATATATTTTTGCACCATGTGGGTTGTTAAGTCGAATCACATTATCCTTGAAAGTCTGGAAGTATGATCTATACGATCCCTCAGTAATCATTGAAATGACGAATCAATGAAAAATAACCTTGCCTTATTTTATTACACATTTAATAATACTTACATTTGGAATTATCTGTAGCTACAGAATGAATAGACAAGAGGGCTGCACGGCAGTCAGTTAAGATAACAATGTCTTTGTCAATGGTGTTATTATTATTTAGAAATAGGGTGGTTGCTTCCTGGATCGCATGGACATTGGATGGCAGTTTGCCTGCAGGAAAATAACTGTTTCAAGGCTCCTTCTGGGTATTTTGTTAAAATTCCTGAGCCGTTTGTGGACGTGGTACCAAGTTTCTGAGATTTAGTTAAAGCATTTGAGAAATACTTGCTGAATGCTACATTGTTGGTTTCAGGCCTATGGCAGTGCGGTAAACGAGGTACGGGCTCAGCCGGGGAACGGCTCGCGGGGCGGACCTCCACAAACCATGCATCAAGGCGGGGCGGCGTACTTCCAACAGCCCGGCGCGACCATGCGGCCTCAGCCACAGCAGCAGGGCCAGGTCAACCAACAAGTGAGCATACATCACATGATACATTAGCTAGCTGTTTTGCAGGATCTCCGTTTTCTTTTCTTTTTTTCTTCTAAGGATCAAAACATTCCAGCCTTTCAAGGCTGTGTAGCATAATTTTTAGGAAATCCGATTTTTTAAAATAAGGAATAGGTTAACTATCCAGTTGGAGACAGAACACGCCAATACACGTATACAATTTTTATGTTTTTCAAAGATTTTTACGCATCTCTCACTCTTGTCTCTCTGTCTCTTTGGTAACATTAATCCCTTTTTAAAAAATTTTGGCTGCAGTCTCCACTACCTGTTGTATATAATAATATATCCTGAATTGTTTACGACTATTTTGGCAACTGTTCTTTTCAAGAGGTCCTATTATTTAATGTTAGGTATATTATGTATTGTTTGTTGTCATCTGTGTAGTTTTCAAATCACATGCTCTAAGATAAAATCAGGCCTTGCCATTGCAGTATTACATAAGTGCTGGAATGCAGAGTAACATTCGTGCAACACGAGGGCACCACCCAAACCAGTCGCAGCAGATGGTTTATATACCACAGGCGCCGTTCCCTGCCAACAATGTTGTGATTCAAAACATGGTAAAGCATTTTTTCTAATCTTTTTTTAAATATATTTCCCTATCTTAGTATTTATATTAATTGAACAAATTATAAATTGTGTTTGATAGTTTTAATTACATTTTTGGTCCGCAAAGCATATAGATTTTCTTCAGTAGAAGTCAAGATGTGTACATTTGAGCTGCGGAAGGGGATAATGGAGGCATTGTGTAGACTTAAAAATTCTTCAGAGTACAAAACCTTAACCTGATGAAGCATGTTCAATTGTTGCTACCTACACATTTTAGCAAATGATATTTTTTTTTACTTTTTCAGTCTGTACCAATGATACCCTGTGCATATTTATTTGATAATAAACAAGAAATTATACTGTTTCTACAAATGTGCCACTGATGTATACAAAGTGTTTATTCCTGTGCTATTTTTGTTCTTAGTATCCAAGGCCTCAAGTGAATCCAGCGGCCTATTATGCACCTGTTTCCCAAAGCCCATACCCGACTCTGTACATCCCAAATGGTGCCGGTGCACAGTGGCAGGGTACCAGGATGCCTACAGCGGGCCCAGCTGCTACTCGGCCTACTAGAGAAAAGAAGATGATTGAAATTACAGACCCAAACACTGGGAAAAATCTCACTGAAGAGATTCTGAAAACCACCCATGTAGAGCACAATGAACAGGAGGAGGAACCAGTGGTGAGATTTTGTTCTCAGTTGTTCTTTTTTTTATCAGTGATGATGGTTTCGACAGATTCAAGTATGAACTTGATTTCACAATGTTTACTGTTTACCGTCCATCTGACCAATCGAGATTCTAGTTCTTACTCGATGATTCTTTTCCTAGTCACAATGCAGAGGTGATTTAGGTCTAGGTCACCAATTCCTAGGCCGGACTACCATCGACAAGCCAAATCGGCCTGATTGTTGTGATTTAGATGTAGTTCTGGATCTAAATTCAGATTTGAAATTTAGACATAAAAATACCCAGAATCTTTCTAGATTATGTAGATGTGACATAAATTTTACTGTTACGGGCAGTAAGAAGTGCCAAACTATATCAGGTAATTGTCGGTTACTGGTCCAATTTTTTCAAATGTTTTTCACTTTTTTTCCTTTAATTACTGTTTTCAGTGGGTTTTAAGTATAACAGTATGAATGAATGCTGAGAAACTGATTTTATTATGGGCATTGATGGTGTTAGTTTTTATCAGTAAAAATATTTCTGTACTGGGATAAATAAAATGCAGCTGACATTTAATATTTGAAGCGAAGACAACTTTTACCAATATATAAGGGGTGATAAATGTCTGCAAATACTGTGATGACATGTGTGACCATTGCTGTTGTTTGTCTTTTTTTGTTCATTCTACAATTTTTCATACCTTCTCGTTTAGCCAAACCAGTCAGGTCAAGAGATAGGCAAGCTATTTACTCGACTTGTTGCAGAGACCCTCAACAAATCATCTGAAGACTCCAATGCCTCCGGAGCAATGGATGGCAGTATACCTCCCCCGGGCCCCGGGGCCCCGTCTAGTCAGCAGTATCAACAGCCACCGCCCACAGCCACACAGCACCCTCCCCCACAGATGATGCGTCCCGGCCACCCCAACATGGGCCAGCACAGAATGCCCCCTCCCCATATGATGCCCCCGAGACCAGGGATGATCCAGCAGCAGCAGCCAGGCCAGCCCCCTGCCACGCCTCCTCACATGGAGATGATGAATTTCTCAAGGCCACCGCCACCATTGCGGCAACCGACTCCAGCTCAGGTCTACAGCACTGCCCAGCAACACATGGCGCGTCATCCACAGCAGCAGCAGCAGCCCCAGCCAGTACCCCAGCAACAAATGCCACCGCAGGGTGTGCGGCCTCCCAACGTCCCTGTAATGGCAAGCACACAGCCACCTGTTCCGCAGCAGCAGCAACAGCCGTCTGTTCAGGCACAGCCACACATGCAGCAGCCGAACCATCCGCCAGCTCCCCAGTCTGATGTGTCTGCGGTGCCAATGAGCACACCTGCTGTCCACCCTGTGGTTGAACAACCAGCTCCTCCCGTGGTTGCTCTAGAACCTGTGAAGGAAGGGAGCGATACAAAACCACAGGCCGAACACATTCCTGCAGCTGCTATGGCTCCAAGGAAAGAGGCAGAAACACATGCCCCTACTCTGAAGGAAGTGTCATCCTTGGCTGAGGAAGCAAGCAAGATCTCTGAAGTCAAGGACGATTCACAAGGTCAGTCCCTTTGATTTTAAAAGAAAAAAAGTTGGTTATTGCCTTTTTAAAAACATTTTCTTGTCCATTACTTCAATTTATTAATTTATTTGACCTGGGCTGCATTCTTTGAAAATAAATCAGTTCCAAAATCAAAAACACAAGGCCGCCATAGTTGCAGATTTTATCTGATCCTTTGTTTCTGCAACCCATAACTTGTAGCAACTTTTCCCCAATTCATTAAGTTTAGAAATATTTAGATGTGTTTTTCAAAATTTCAATTTTTTTCCCCACCTGTCTACATACTGTCATTAGAGCATTTGAAATTATATAATTATATTGCAAGATATCTTGTTTTATACCTTTTCACATTGACTCTTTCTTGTGTGCACACTATTTTGGGGAATTTCAAAAAATTTGGAAAGGTAAATGCTTTGATATTTACTATTTTGAAATGGCAGGTTTGCTACTGTGCTGATCAATACAAAAAGGTGCGGGCACAAAGCATATCAGCCCGCACCACACGACTAACATTGGCTAGTCCTATTCATCTTTCGAATAAAAAAGCAAGGCTCTAACTTGCTCTGATGAAAATCTGGACCTTTAAGCCTCAGAACTTGGAGCAACTTTTCCCCAATCCATTAAGTTTAGAAACTGTTAGAAACTAACTAGGTCAACTGCATGGGGGCAGCCATTTCCTTCCTCTTAATTACTATGCAAGAAAGTGAAAGTGAGGGGGGTGTCATAACGCTGTTCCGGCGAGTAGGATTTTTGTTATTGGAATATTTCAACCGTGTACCAGTGGGTAGGGTTCTAAGGGTTAAGATAAGGCATTACGAAAGTTGTTATGTTTTCTTAACTCTACATATCCTACAAACCATCAATTCTTAATTACCTTGAAGAAAATGTGAAAAAAATGGTCCCATGTTTTTGTTTCAAATTTGCCAGAATTGAAGTTGTTTACAAACCATCAATTCTTAATTACCTTGAAGAAAATGTGAAAGGAGCAAACTGCTCACTGCAAAGTTTTGGTTTACACAAGTACATGTTGTAGGGACAGTTTGTTTTTTATTCTTTCAGTTTTAAAAACATGTACTATGTTTTAACCAGAGACGTAGAAGCTGAAATTTATGGATAGTTTCTTTTCTTTGTAGGACACATTATTTCCTACCGGATTGTGTTATGTGCATGCAAAAGGACTGTGTGTGGTGAAATCAAATTCAAATATGGGTCAGTCCACCAGTATGAGCCATAATGTGTGACATGGTCAAAATTTCAGTTTATTCAATTTAAGGTGTTTTTTTTTGCTCCTTAGATGGTTCAACTATTCCAATACATTGTGGTAAAATCTGAGAGCTCAAGCTTTGGCATGAAGAGCGATTGTTAAAAAAAGCTGACGAGACTTCGCGTGATACAGTAAATCTAGTGTAGTAGGGACATTACATTCGCAAGACGCAAAGGCAGCATCTACGTAATTCGAAATTGCGACGGTATTTCTGTAGATAACTGATAATGCGTGAAATGAAATTGAAAGGGATGGATCCTCATTAGATTCGAACGGATAGCATTCACGGATAGCATGCTATCGTTGTTTATGAAGCTTATTGCATTTAAAGGATTGGAAAGGTGGAAAAGGACGATGCAAGTAATAAGTCTAACGCGATTTTCGACGAAGCTATACTTCAACATCATTTTAAAATGCTACCGCTGAGCGGAATAATGTTTTTAACCTTATAAACTACCATATAAAACACTTTTGGCATACATTTTTTCAAGTTTTAGTGCTTGAAAATGCATCCGAAATATAGGGGTCAAGCTCTGTCACAAAAATAGTATGGATTTTCATACGATTAAAAAAAAAACAACTAACACAGCTTCACTTTGCTAAAAGTATTAACATTGTCAAGCTTGCAGGAGGTTCCTTTGTTTATTCTTGACCATCAATAAAGATTTTACCTGTGTAGGATGTATATGATGATAAGAAATTTGATTTTAAAAGTGTGTTGTAAAAATGGCTCTTAATGGTGGACTGACCCATATTTTTACACTGATTTTTGTTAGTGTGGGCTTTGTTTAATTTTAAAGGGAATGCTATCTACTGTTTGGCATGACATTAGTCGTCAATAGTTTATACAACCTTTTGCTGTGACCAGATCAGAATTTTATCATCAAGATAAACAAATACGAAGTCCCAAAAAAACTTATTTTAAAATCCACCCTGGCTTCTCTTATCTCATTCTCTCTTGCACGTGAGTATTATGGAGAGAACACAAAGATGTGTTTGTTACTTAAAATGATCGTGTGATTTGCCCATGGCTTTTTTACATTTTATATACAATGCACCAGTAATCCCGTGTCGCGGGATGGTGGTAGATTTTCTACGATTATGTCCCTTTACTCGCCCACGGGGGGTGAAAGGTGACTGTGAGGCTGAAAAGTACGAAACTAAAAATAAGAAGGGGAGGTGGAGAAAGGCTAGAAAGCAGTTTCTTTCCCTTTTTTACTCGGAATGTATAAGTTTGGGATGTTTGTCAGCAACACATTCTTTACATTGGATTCTTGTGGGTTGATATGTAGAAGTCGACCGTGTCTCCCATGCAATATAGGCTATATAGTGCTGACGTTGGACGTTAAACCATCTCAATCAATGATTGCTGTAATCATGGGATTTTGCGTATCTTTTTGTCCTGAGTTTAGCTTAATTGTTACGTTATTCTCTTTGTGTATCTTTGGTACATGTATTTTCTATTATAATGGTTTTTATTGTCATGGTGTGTAAGTGTTGCTGTATGGACCAAAAAGAAGTGCATTTTGAATTTTTGAACCAATTGGTATCCTGGCGTTTTCCTGTTTTGAAAAGATGTGTATGGCGGCGATCTATTTTTGTAGCGGACTTTATGCGCAGGGAAAGTTATGCCGCATTGTGTAGGCATGGTCTGGACACGCGCTCTTTGGTGTGTCGGCACTAGGCTGCTGGGATCACAGCTTGCCAAAATTCTACCTGTGATGCACGGTTCGAGCACAGGTAAAGAGTTACAGGTGTAGCTAGATCAGCATCTCTGCGAAGGATGAGAGCATTGCTTAATGCTTTCTCATTGTGACGAGGTCTCGGCGTTTGCTGCGGCTACCCGCAGCACATACAGCGCCGGCCGTGTTCACTTACTGCACTGTAGGATTGAACAGGGAGCACGCTATGTGGTTCTCAGCCCCAGTACTGAGAATTATCAGTGCACCCTGTACCATTGTTCTACCCGTGGATATCGCTGTGTTGGCTGTGCAATGTATTCTTATGTCGTATCACCCACTGTCGAAAGGATAAACAGGTTACAGGGCTTCATTAGTAGATCAGTGTAGGACCATATCACACACACGAGGCCTCTTTATTCTTGCTGGGTATTAGAAGGAAAGAAAAAATCAGCAAAGAGGAAGGATGTTTTTCCTGCTGTAAATCTCAAGGTGTCACAAAGCTGATTTGGTGTCCGAGCTTAGGCTGTAGTGCATTATCTTGAAAAGATCCATTCTACTTGCTGAGACTGATCTATATGTTTCTAGTTAGAATCGCACCGACGCTTGTGTGATCCATGATTAGGAGAGGATCGAAAGGTGTGTGTCCTCCAGCTTACAAATATATATTTATATGTCTATTTTTTTTGTGTGTGATACAATTTATGAATTTGGTCCATGCTTTTAGTTTTAGTCAGAGGGTGAGAGCAACATGGTTGTGGCTCGTCATGTTGACATTTTTTATAACTAATCTCTTAAGAGATTTGGTTATTTGGCAGATGTTATTGTTGACAACAGGTTTTATAAAAGGTGCTCACGAGTCTGAAGAACAATAGATCTGTTTTGTGTGGTACATTCCCTGGGGAATGAGTAAGTTTTTGACCAGTTTTGTTTGTTGGAAAGGTTATTCTGGCCTGTCATAATGCTAATCGTGGTACGTATTTTTTTCGGCCTTCGGTTAGTCTACAGGTCCTCGGAATAATTCTTTTCGATCATAAGAATGTAATAATGCTTTTCGATCATAAGAATATCTTTTTTTCATAGGGAGAGCTCAATTACTTAGATTAGGGCTTAGCACAAAATGTTTAGGATATACCCTTTAATCAATGTTCGATGTTGTGCTCATAAAGTTTGAAGTCTTCCTACTATCTCCACCTAGTCAGATGAACTGAGCCCATCACTTTTGAAAGTGCAGTACGGCTGACGGAGTGTGTAGTCTCTCTCTCTCTCTCTCTCTCTCTCTCTCTCTCTCTCCCTCTCATCCCCTCACCCATCGTATGTAGGCTACTCCAACCATCTAGATCTAAGCTCGTGTGAAGGGTTAGATTTAACAAATTTAAGGAGGGCATCATGGATACAAATTGAGGATGTCGATTTTAACCTTTGCCAACGTTCGATATCACCCCTTCGATGAAATAGTGGCATACTGTATTTTAATTATTTTATAGTTTACATAAAGTAATTTCTTAACTCCCTGACATGTCACATTACTATCAGACGCACGCATAAGCGTATTGTGCACACCCCTCTGTGCCTGCACATGTATTTTAAAGCTACCGATTTGCCATAGCTTCGCGTGCATTTTTTTTATTCTTCTCTTCGCCCCGCGCATCCCATGAGTGACATTGTTTTATTCTTTGTGAAATAGTTCCGACGGTTTCAATGTAGGCCACTAAATAAGCCAGTGGCCTCAGTCCTCACCCTACACTAAATTGATGATGGTTCATCAGGCTTTTCCACTTCTGTTTATCCGTACGCTTTGTAAACCGTAGACGATCCGATTGTGTGGTATAGAAGATTCTGCGTGGGACAGTCTCGCTTTCCTAGCCGTATGTTTAATGGCATACCGGTTGACTTTTTTTTATGACTCAGGACTTGAGACTAGATTAGGCCTAGATCTAGATCTCGACCTGTAACGGTAGCACAGGAGAAGCCGACAGGCAGGCAATCTCCTGTGTCGGCCTCTCGGGCCTGTGTGTTACTCTCGCTGTGGATTTACCTACCATGGCCTGACCTTCCATTCAGCCGGGGAAGCCACGAGACATGCCAGCTCGAAGTAGGACTTGTGCCAACAACACTTTCTCTCAACTATTGGATGGTACATGCTCAAGATAATAATACAGCTTTGTGACCGTTGATCTTGTTTCGTCTTTCCGTGGATCTATATTGTATTAAATGACGGACGTAAAATTTTACTTACAGCCTGAAGTATTCCGTGCCTATATTTCGTTTATAAACGTGATTGTCTGGATTATTATGTGATCGTTTTAATGGGCCAGAACGTTTTGTAACACCGCCTGTTTCTATAAAATTAAGTAGCGGGAAACATTATTGCTCCAGGACTGTTAGGTGTATGTGGTAATACCGAGGCTCAGATTTAGTATGACGTTCTTTCTCCAGTAGTTGTTTTTATACAAGTAGCTAAGATTGTTGTATTTCACCACCGAAGACTTGTATTCAGGAAAACTATTCTAGACAAGATGTTTCAGCATGTTTTATAATCTACACGATCATTGAACCGAGAATAACGTTCCATTAGTTTCACATCATTATGCTCGTATTTTTTACAGAAAAAACTTAATAGAAATTCCCCTCACCCCCTGGCGTTAAATAGAGAACCAGATCTAACGACAGCAGTTTCTAATTCTAGACTTAGATCGAGACCATGATACGTTCTTATCTCGTTGCAGTGTCACGCTTTTAAGCCTCGAGATTTTTGGTGTGTGAGAGGTGCAAGGAAAGCACAATGTGTAGTGGGTGTGTGGGATACTGAATCGGCAACAAGGCTAAAAGCATTATTTTTTATACACGATGTAACTGGGATCGTGGGGTGTGTTCTCTTTCAGTCACAGTACCTAATACTAGGTGCGCCGTAAATCGCTGACACCAGCAGCACTGTGACAAGCTGTGCCTGCCCCGTGGCCTGAATAATGAGGCTGACACTTCAGGGAACACGGCCTAGCGTGTTTTGTTTGGATTTGGTGATGGCTCAATTAAAATTCTCGATTTGGACCCCCCCCCCCCCCTCACCCTCTCTCTCTCTCTCTCTCTCTCTCTCTCTCTCTCTCTCTCTCTCTCTCTCTCTCTCTCTCTCTCTCTCTCTCTCTCTCTCTCTCTCTCTCTCTCTCTTGTCAAAAGGTTCACAATATAACCTATATATGACTAAGGGACTAACAGACACCATTCATTTGTTAACAACTGTTGTACATTTTCGGTAATGTTAGGGGTTGAGTAAAGGTCGGAACAGGTTGAAGTTTTTCCTGAAGAGTTATGATCAGATCACTTTTTTGCTGATCTAATTGTCGTCGGGGTGGGGGGGTTGAAAGGAGAATTCTTTATAGCATTCCCTAGTGAATATCAAAATCAGTTTCCTCGGTTATACCTGGTAGATAACTTTATTTATTTTTTCTTTCTTAAAAAAAAACAACAACAACAAACAAAACAAACACCCTTTTCTTTTTGGAACAGGGTTCTGAATGTTATCTCGTATAACATTTTTATTCAGATTCTTGTAAAATCAATTGCCCAAGTTTCCCTACAATCGTCTCTCTTGATAAAATTCTAATCTTGTCTCAGCCCTTTTTAACAGCAGTAAATAGCTTCATTGTGAGAAAAATAAAACCAAAGTGAGGGGATAGCCATTATTTCAATTGGCTATAGTGGGGAAAATAGGCTCTGTCTGTCATTTATACAGAGTTTTGCAATGAAACATGCTATTTTTCAAACAGGTTGTACAGGCTGATTATTGCGAAAAAAATATTTAATGTTCATTCTGTTTGTCACGATTGTTTATAGTGTACAAGGTATGAATATTTACTTTCTTTTTTTAATACCCAGGAGCCAGCAATCGTGGCGCTAAGGATGGCCGCAAGGGGAAAAAGAACAAGCGTGATTTCAACACAAAGGAGATTGGAGGGTCAGAGATGGATGCATTCATAGATGTGAGTAGATATTGATTCAGTGTTATCTTAAAACCTACAAGTGTGTCTCTGTTGTGTCATCTGTTAAACTAATAATAATGTAAGGTCTTTTATATCAGGAAATATCATATAATATAGGGAACTTTTAGATCTCAATAGCTTTCCCCCGTTTTTAATTATGGATATGTGCATTGCGGCAGCTATGCAAATTTTTTAGAATTCAGTTTAACTGAAACGACTGATAATAATGTTTGATGGAAAATAGGCCTGATTGAGTCAATTGGTCTTGGAATGTGCCGAACAGCAGTACTACATGTTTTTAAGTCAAATGGCCAGAGAAGGTGAGCATTCAAGCCACTAATTTTCGGAGACTTATCAGATTATAAGGCTGGTTGTACATCTGGTCTTGTGAAGTTAAATTTACTCTTAAAATGAAAAATTTATGATTTGAATGGACGTTGGGAATAGACTTCTAGTATAAATAGCCTGCTGCGCCGGCGGTATTACAACAGCGTCATCTGCTGTTGCGACTGCTACTTCTGCTGCTGCTGCTGCTACTACTACTACTACTACTACTACTACTACTACTACTACTACTACTACTACTACTACTACTACTACTACTACTACTACTACTACTACTACTACTACTACTACTACTACTACTACTACTGCCATCACAACTACCACCACTTCTACAGTTGCCACCATCACAACTACCACCACTTCTACAGTTGCCACCAATGCTACTGCCAGTACCTCTTCTTCAACCTCAACATCACACACATATCACAACTAATCGTCTTCCTCCTCCTACTTGTAAAATTTCTTTGAGTTCTTAAAAACAAACCCAATGAATTAGATCTCCACCCAGTGCGACAACATTAACCTCATACTTTAGGGGAAGGAATTGTATGCCTCACAAAAAAGTCCTATTTTCAACGATTCTTTTCACTTGATAATACAAATTGATATATATATATATAATTATATATTTATATAATTGAAATGTTATAACAAAGAAAAATTGTGGATTCCAGAAATACTTTCTCACTACTGTTGTTCACACTTGCATTTTGCACATTTGATTTTCTCTCTGTTGTATGAAATTTATCGCTTTTATTTACGCAGACAAAATGTGATCCTGTCTCTCCTCATTTTTTCTTTCTTTCTTTTTTTTAAAGCATGTATATGGCTGTTTTGTAATAGTTTTCTTATTTCAATGTATATGTCTTGTCTTACTGCACAACAATTACAAACAGGAGCAGAACAACAAACATAAAATGAACAGAGAAACCCCATTACAAAATGGTGGGACCTGTCCTTTAGTTGATCAGCAGCAGTCACAGCTTTCGTCGACAAACCCTCTGAAACGTGACCCCAGTAACCCATGGAATACAAGGCCCCCCAGACTTGTAAGTACTGCAGGCAGCACTGTCAACCCTGATATGAAATCTCACTCTGGGGATTGGCAGGCAAAGGTTTCGCTTTCAACAGCTTCTTATGGAGCCAAGACATATGTAGAAAAAGTTGGAAAGGAAGTGGTGGAAGATTGGTTTGACAGTAGTGAAAGCTGCAGCTCAACAAAGGAAGTAGATAAACCAATCACTAAGAACTCTATACCAGAGAATGCTGGTAAATACCCAATGGATGCAAAGCCTCTAGGGAAGTTCACCATTGCTCTGTATGGATCCTCTGATGAAAAAGAAAGTTCATCGGGTGACACAATATGTGAGTCAACCCGCCCTAAAATCACACTTCGACAGTCGTCCTTAATGGAAAACTGCCAACGAGAGATGGAATTGCTCGGTCATAAGACCCAGGCCTTCAATCAATCCATGGCGAAGAGTGCTCCCATACCACAGCCACAGTTTGTGGTGAACCCCCTGGCTTTTCCGTTGGTGCACTTGGCGCCTGTAGGTGGCGTTGTCCACATTGTGCCACCGCTGGTGCAGGTACAGGCTTCATGCTTTAAATTTTGTCAGCGTTTGTACTAACTTAGAAATTAATAACGATCAGTTTCTATCTGTTTTGTTTATAAACCAAGTTCTAGTTCAGAAACGAAAATGTACACATAATTGTTTGAACGCGGCAACTTAGTATGTTATTCAGGTTCCGCGCACCTAGCTGCGTCCCCCGAAACCTGTTCAGGTCACGAGGTCAACCACTGGGTTGAGTAGGTATTCCCCCTTTTTCGCTGCTGCTATTTATTGGGCTTTTACTTGTTAGTGTGCTGGTACAGTGAGTGATTCACAAAAACCGGATTTGAGCCCAAAATAATTGGAGGAAAAGTTTTATAAACCATATAAAGAGTAAATTTTTGAAAAGACGCAGTTTGTTGCTTGTTATGTACATTGCCTTGTTTTATTGGTATGTCTCATTAACCTGGTCTGCTTTGTCTTACCCTTTTAACCGGGAGAGATGAGCTAAGAGCTCTGAGGAAGTTCAGTTGTGTGGCAATTTTTAAATTATTTATTTTCCAATGTTCCGAACTGCGGCTCCTCCTCTTTCCAGTTTAGTGTCAACCCAAATCCAAATCTCTCTATTAATTTAACTCATGTTTCTAAAATGTATTTTTGTATCGCTCTGTTCTTAGCATTTCCTTATTATCATAAATTTAGTAATGCTAGTTTCCATACTATTTCTCGCACGGTTACAGAGCGTGTAACTCTCAGGTGAATCTCTCTAAATGCACCATTGAGTTTGTTAGACTTCTCTTCAGTCTTGTGCCCTAACATTCAAAGTATTGTCTGAATATACACGCCTGTGTTCTTTAACTATGAATGTTGTGAGCTCCTTATGTTATGTTCTTGTACCAGTATTTTCCGATGATAGACCGATTGTAATATGATTGTGGTGTGCAAATGAAATCTGGTCTAGGGTAGAGAGGTTTTCTCCAGCTGCCAAATTTTTTCTATCTTTTCTTCATCACTCCTTGAGAGTGAAACATAGGACTAAAAAGTTCTAAGTTCTTCAATCTCCTGGTCTTATATCAAGCCTTGCTGAAAGAACGAAGAGATTAACATTTCTGTAAAGGTTTAGTCTGAATTCAAAGCTTTTTCATCTGTTACTTGTCAATGATCTACAACCTCAAATTGTGCAAAGTCAATTAATTTGTAAAAAATTGTTTTTGCAATTCCAAAACCCCTTGCTGCTTGGTAATTAGTCAATAATGGGCATAACCTTTGTCGGTTCTCAGTCACAAACACAAATAAGAGAAGCTGCACATCAAATACTGCGATCTTTGAGCTCACCTGCTCACAGGTTTCAGTTAAAAATTGTTTGGTTCAATTTTTTTTACAATGACTTAACTGTAATGGGCATCGCCGCATGATATGTGATGCTACATTTTCTGCATTCAGGAATCATGTTTTGTTAATCCATCTAACTCAGTTGTGCCATACATTGTACGATTGATTTTGGCGAATATCAAATACTGCGATCTTTGACCTCACCTGCTCATAGGTTTCAGTTAAATGTTGTTTGGTTCAATTTTAATTCATCTGACCTTTTTGTCAATGTTTTTTTTTTTTTTTTATTATTACCACATTTAGTGCTTAACATTTTTTTTTGGTTTGATAACTCTTTTCAAATACTTACTAATTACAGTTTCTGTTTTCACAGTAATAATCAATGCTCCCTTGTTTAAATTTATTATAGCAGCCAATGTTGATTAGTTTAGTGCGATTTTACTTATCACATCAGAGAAATTGCAACACCGAAGATGTCTCTTATGATATGCAGCTACATTTACATTGATATAGTATTTCCTTAATATTTAAGACTAAGACTAAGATCGTTAAAAAAACCTGTTCAGCTTTTGTAAAGAATCTAATGCACAATCTATAGATTGGATAATATTGGTAATTAAGTCTGCCTTGGCTTGATTTTAGATGGTATTTTGTATTTATTTGTTTGACCAACTCTATTCAGGCAGGACAGGGATCTGGTGAGATTCACGAATGCAGTTTTCCTGATAATAGGTCTTTAAATGCCTCTAGCATTAAAATGGAGGTGCCCTCTTATGAACAATCTGAGAAATGCTCTGCTGTGCTGGCTTTGGACACTGATGAATCAGGCCTCTGTGCTGTCGCGGAAAGCTTTCATAGCCCCCCTGATAATCTCACTGCAAATTTGGTGGTTAATGAAGGCAATGAAGAAAAGTGTCACGAGGATGGCGTTGCTCAAGAGGAAGAGTTGCTATTAAATGTTTCAGAACTTACGTCCAAAGGAAGTCAGAAGCCAACAGAAAGCCCAGCACAGGTATGGAGCTTACATCTCATTATCAGACTGTCCAATTTGGCGTTTTTAAACAAAAGATATGGCAAATTTTCTATGCGCATCGGCCAAAGAAATTATTAGTTTTGGAAGTGTCAAATATCATACTCACCAGCTAACTATTTATTATAGGCAAACATCGAATTGTATGAGGATCTTTGATAGATCATAGGCTTATAATGTCAATTAATAATTGTTATAAGAGATATGTTTGTCCGTTGAAATGGTATTGTCACATTGTGCTTTTGTATTTATAGGCATGTATGTTGTATTCAATAAGTTGTATGTGACTAAGCTGTACAGCTTATATCTCATTGGAATGTAAATGCTATTATTATGAAGATGATAACTGTTTTAAATATTTATTTGATGGTCGAGCATTGTTTTATGAAAATGATGGTGCTTTGTCTTAGGTGGAATCAAAACACAAATTAAAGAAGAAGAAGAAAAGAAAAGGAAGGAAGAGTCCACCTCTTCCTAAATCTAAACAGAGTGTGGCAGAGGTTTGATTATTGCATTATTTTTTGTTGGTTAACATTCTTGTTCATAATTTCTCACCTTTTTACAATTTGTTTTTTAAATGTGCCAGGCATTATTAAAGTTTATGCCAGACACTATGCATTTGTGTTATGAAACCCCATTCCTTATCTATTTGAAACTGATAATATTCAGCCCAATGTATTCTGCACTGAATGAAACAGAAAAATGAAATGTAGATTTATTTTATGTTCAACTTCAAATTTTTTTACAAGTTAAAATGATATTCTATGTTCAGTATCGCTCCTTTTTTTTTTTTTTAACTTTTGAGTGTGAACTCAGTAGTTGTCTGTATGTCAGATATCCTAGGCTCTACACACAGGGACTCTAATTTAAAGCTCAAGGTATTTCCTGAAAAAAAGGTTTTACCACTTTTGAAGCTTCACATACCAGTCTGTTAAAAGCCATGAACCAACGTTGATTAATACTTTTCCTTATTTTTTTACTTGTAAAATGTCTTAACCACACTAACTCAAGTTTCATGTTCTATTTAACACCGTTATTGTTTTTATTTTTAACCTCATTCTCTCTTGATGTATTGGGAAGGATGCTGGGGGGGATAGAGGGAGGTTGCCCAAAAAATTATATATATTGTGCATTTCCTTATTACTATTGTGTGGGGGAACAAATTTGACTGTTAGATTTTTAGATGCTTTTGAATGGGATTGTTGGCAAGGTTCACTTTTTGATTTCCTTTTTTAAGGCGTGGATGAATGCTTCAATATTTACCAGTGACTTGGTTTATTTTAATACTAGAATTGCGTCATTTAAAGACATCTGATGAATTTCAAATTTATTTGCATTTGTCTTTTATCTAAAATATATATATATATCTATATATATGTATAATTTTCTCTCGGCAGGGAAATTTTGTCCAGGATTAATCCAACTACGTCATTTACATTTATATACCCTAATACCTTTACCCCGTTTCTCTGTCTTATCAGGCGAAAGCATTAAACAGGTTCCTTTATGGGTGGGGGAAAAACAACCTTTTTCTTTTTTCATTTCTTGTTTTTTTACCTTCCCTTTTTCACTTGCTTAATTAGTTAGCCCTTCTGTTAAAAAGTTCACAAAACGCCCACCATTATCTTTTACATTGATACGGGAAATACTCTACTAGGGGCTAAAAAACATTCTCTATTTACACAATCATAGTCTCAGTCTAAACTTTTGTTGTTTTTTTTGTATATAGGAAAAAGAAAATGAGACGAATACTGCCAAGCCGCCTCTTCCCCAAGCTTTGGGAACAGAAGGGACAGATGCCCCACAGCAAGAGTCTAAGTCTGTGCAAGAGGTAGCAGCTAAAGAGGAAGTTAGTGTTACAGCTTCAGCACCAGTCAGCCAAGAGGAGATGTCAACTGAGAGGTCTGAGAATGTTAAAGAATCTTCCTCTGCTATGGAAAAAACACCCCGGTCTGAGGAGGTGCCAGCCAGTGAGCCAGTGTCTGAGCAAAAGCTGTCAGGAACTGTTGCTGTGGCTTCTGAGGATAAGAAACAGGAGGTCCCTGCTAGAGTACCAGCAGTAGAGAATCAAAACCGAGAAGCCCAGCCCGAAGGCGGCAGTCAGCAAAAGCCCCAAGCTGCAGAAACAAAGGTCAATCCTCAGATTAATATTGTGCCATCTGAACCTGCGAAAAGAACTGATTCTCTTAGTAGTAAGGACGGAGCTAACGAGTCTGCACCGGAGACACCCGTGAATGATGAGAACGCTCCACCTAAAGAGTCACTCAGATCCATGATGGAAGACTCACGAACAGCCCTGCCTTCAAGAGAGGACAGCGTGGATGCCCCATCAAAAACGGCCACAGAGAAACCAGGAGCTGCTGTTAAGAAAGGTAAATAGCTGTCTTTAATTATTTTTTAATTTGTTTTTTTATGGTATTCATGTTTAAGAAAGAAAATAAACTTTTGGTAGAAGGAACCAAAGCTCTCTACTTGAGATACCAGAGACACCATAGTGGGATACTGAAGATTACTGACACTGAACAAAACTTCTGTGCAGAGAGCAAACGTTGGGACCCTGTTTCATCAACCACCTCCCCTCATCTATGCATATAGAGCCACTATTTCAAACTAATTTAATTTGCAATATTTACGCTTTTAAGTTAAAGAACCTTTTATAGGATTGTGACACTGATCTTTTATTCTCAAGTGCAGCAAGGCTTAATCTGTTCAGTTTGTACCCTGGACATGAATACATGTATTAAAATATCGCTATTATAGTGGGAAAAGCATCATGGGCGGACTTCTCAGCCTTGAGGTGTTCAATTGTTGCTATTGAGTGATTTAAAGAAACACAATTCTTTTCAATATTTTCTAATTTTTTCGCTAATTTGGAAGCATGATATTGTTTAATTTTTGAATCAGTGGAAACCTCACAAAGTAATGTCTGATAATTCAGATTTCTCACCATCCGAATTTTGCAAGAGAATAGGTTATTCTTTTTCCTCGTCGGCTCTATTAAAATCAGGCTCATAATTCTAATTTTTTTCATGTTTTGTTTCTCTTAATTCAAAGCTCACATCACCAATAGGCATTTTTGAAAAAAAGTACTATTTTGTCAAGCAGAATTCAATGTTTATTGATGACATAAGACATGCCTTTAAATGAACTGGGGTTTGAAGAAGGTTGCAATGGAAAAAAAACAACATTGAACAAAACAATAGCGAAACTGTAAAAGCAGTTTTTCAAACAATGTCGCGTACCATTAAAGCTGAAATATTATAATTAAAGACATAGTAAAGGTTACAGCAAAACAGAAATGGAAATGGGCAGGTCATATAGCCTGAATTGATGCAAACAGGGGACTCAAAGAGTAACAGAGTGGCCAAGAAACGGACGGAAGAAGATCAAGAGGAAGACAAGCAAGAAGGTGGCGAGATGATATAGTCAGAGATAGAGAATGATGGAGATGGGATTCGGAGGGCTACATCCTGCAGTGGATGGACGCCTTAACAAGTAACAACTATTAACTGTCAATTAAATCGGAACGTTTTGTTCGTTTAGGTATGCCCCCTTCTGTAATTAAAATCCTCTTAATTGGAAGATAGATCAAATCCCAAGCAATTCAAATTATGAGATTTCCACCATTTTTGTTTTGACTGAATCACTAGGTTGATAGAATAATATTAAACATCTTTTTTAAGACGGCAAAGACAACAAACTTCAGTACGACAGAGCCTATCTTATGGAGCTACGAGAATGTGCATCCTCACAAACCAAACCTGAGGGCTTACCTAATCTGGAGATCATTTTGGACAGGGTAAGATATATTTTATTTTGGAGGCTACCTTGAATTTTTTTTAAAAATAATTTGAAATTTCTGAATGCCCAGCAACACTAAAAATGCATTAAAACATCAAATGTTCTTCTCGTGTCTAAAATTATGGAGAAAATTTACATTTGTGTGCTGAAAATTTAGTATTTTTTTTCTTTATAAATTACTTGGAAATGTGTACAAGAAGCTTAGAGTTGTAATTATGTTTCTATCTTTAGTTGAGCCAATATCTTTGGTTGTCTTCATAGCTATTTAATGTTCTTTATAGAGCCTATTTTAGTTGTACCCGACAAATCATTTGATCAGACATTGATTTTGCAAATTTCTTTTACCCTTAGCCTGTGAACCGAGCAGCAAGTGGCACATCACCTGATTTTACACCAAATTTCTTCCAACCAAGCACACCACAGAGGGTAAAGTTACTTCAGCAGTTTTTAGAAGCTGTATTATGAGACACTTTTATGATTTGCCTGGCTTAAATATTTGTCTGCCTCTTTTGGCCAAGTCTATGTGTGGTTACCTCACAAATTAACAAATTAAAACGTTTTGCTGCAGAGCTTGAATTGAAAAAATTCAATTTTTCTTCAGATGGGTCAGGATCATCTAGAAATTTTTTTCTATTTTCACAATATGAAAGTAAGGCATATGTACTACTCATTAAATAAAAGGGAAATATCAAATTCGCCATATTAATACTGTTTGTAAAGCCTTTTAGTGTGTCAAATATTTAAATATTTTTGTTCCAGCCCCTGATTATTGAGAACTAGATCTGTTAGCGTGTAATGTGCACCATGCACCAGATATAAACACAGCTAGCTCTATGTTCATAACATGTAATGTCTTACTGCTTGCTCAATGTACTGTTAATCCAGGACAAATTTTCCATAAAGATCAATAATGTTGTCTTATCGCCACCACTGCAATCTTCGCACATTTACATGTATTTAAAAACATGTGTTGTGCTATTGTCTGCCCAGCAGTGGTTACTTGAAATAAAGAAGCAAAGCAGGTTTCAAGATTGAAAAAAAAAATTTGTTTGTATACACATTTTGTGTGTGGTATTTTTAGGGGATTTATGAGTTAGATATGGTGGTGTTGGCATATCAAAGTTAAGGTACCTAATTACTGTTGGAACGACAAGATGAAGGATAAGTGAACTGGCTGTTTTCAAAGGGTCTTTAAGGGAGATCCAACCGACCTGAATTTTTGAGCCATCACTTTCAACTACAACATAAAAAAAACAGCAAAAACTTGTAGTTGTGTAAAAACCCACTAACAACAAAACTCCCCCCAAAAAACCTCAAATAATATGATGAACATAACCCCTGGTAATTTTGTTCGTTTTTTCGGTTGCTGTTTTGTTAGTCGATAATTCAGGAATGCTTTGTCTAGATTGTGATTGCAATCAATTGGAACACGATATTCGCTTTTGCTTCTTTTCTTCTCAATTAAATAAGAAAGTATTCACTTCGGTTGTTGACAGCTTGAAGTTAAAACGAAACTAAGACACAACACAACAGTAAACAACATATTCAGGTGGAACCAGCTCTAACCTTCTGTGTAATTTCACAGGGCGCGCTGCTAGTTCATTTGGACACTTTTTTAAAGCCGTAATTATAATTATCTTTAGTATACTTTGGTATAATCAAGTACATTATAGGAAATATTTTTTTAAGACCTGTCATTAGCTTTGCAAACAAGTAAAACTGCAATGTTTATACATACAAACTCTCAGTAATATGCCTCTTTGTATAAAAGTGATTTTTCTTTATTATATGAGAAAAATAAATATTGTTTCTCTTACAGCATCCTCAGCAAATGGGAAAGAGTGCAAGCAGAGGTAGAGCGAGACCAGGAGAAATGCCCATGCCTCAACGAATTATCAAGAGTGTGTCTATTCAAAATGATGTTAAAGCTCTCCATCAAAGTGAAAAACCATGGAAGCCCACACCAAAACAGATTGCATCAGGAGAAATATCTAATAAGGTTTGTGTATGGGACAGCAGTGAAAAGATCTTACAAGATAGAAAAATTTGCAGCTGCATTTTTGCCTCCCCAACATATCAAGCAACAGCCTGTTTTTTTTTCTTTTTTTTATGTGTGCTATAAGTGGGGGAATTGTATTCCATTTCTTGATCATGAGTCATCCCAAATTGCAACCTACCTATACTGAAATTTTAAAAAATAAATAAATGAGGACACCTTTTCAGGTGTGTTTTTTTGAGACACATCTTATATCTTAACCAATTTTCTCCCTCCTCAGGTTGACAACCTCGAGTCCAAGGCTTTGTTTATATTAAACAGACTGACACCAACAAACTTTGCCCCACTTTCAGACGAAATGATGGCTTTGAAGATCGGGGATTATGATACTTTGGAGCACCTTGTGAAAATTTTCTTTGACAAGGTAGGGAGATGCAGGATTTTTTTGGCTTGACTTCTCATTTGAAGGAGGTTCTAATATCAAGAGAAAAAGTATTAGTTTTTGGATATTTTTTCCCTGTTTGGTTGACAGTGAGGAGAAAAATATTGTTACCCAAACGGAAAAATTTCACACTTGTCACAATCTGAGATAAACTGGAAAACCAGCTGTTCATTTTTTGTACTTTTGTTCTTCAATATCTATATTGGACAGTCTTCTCTCATGGCACATTTTGCGTTTAGTAAAGGGAAACACAAGGTGTTCACATTTAGGTTCTTGAATGAGGACATATAGACCATTCCGCCTTTTCACCTCATCTAATCAAACATACATCTAAAAATCAATTGCTCACATGTTTTTATAATGTTGTTTGAACCTAAATATGAAATTTCATACAACTATTACCTTTTTTGTAACTTTCTTTGCATAGGTTACCTTGGAAACGAAGTTTGTGGAAGCCTATGCCAAGCTGTGTAAAAAGATGTGTTCTGTGAGTAAAATCTTCTGTAACTGAGAAGTAATTTGTATGCCTGCGGCACTTAAAACATGAAATAGCCTATTTATCCATTTGAAAGCCAGAAAAGTGACTTGTTAAGGGCTGTCAAATTTTGTTGCTGAATCCAGCTTGATTATGTATGCACAGACCTGCCAATGTTATATTCGTTTTTGTTTCTTCCCCAATCAAGTTTGGGCTTTTAACCAGCCTTCTTAATTTACGGTTTTAAACCATGGAATACCCGCCAACATCAACACGCTCACAGCTACCTTAGTTCTGGAGCTGCACTATACCTATTTTTGTATTTTTTCTGTGCCCTACTACAACTACTACAACTACTACTACTACTACTACTACTACTACTACTACTACTACTACTACTACTACTACTACTACTACTACTACTACTACTACTCCTACTCCTACTGCTACTGCTACGACTACTACTGCTATTATTATTACTAGAAAAGTGATATTCCTCACTGCTTGCAGGATCCAGATTCAGAAACCCCTGGATTGTGTCTAGATGCGTCCTTTGTTGTAGGTTTACATACGACTATTCTTGAGATGATCAAATTGATCAGATCTTTGATTTTAAAAAAGATGATGTAGTAATTTAGGACTTGAAATTCAAATGGTAAATCAAATTTTTTCAGTTACAACATATTCACACGATGTGAACACAATTCGCTACTCCACGCGGTCGCATGGAAATTTTCCCTCCTATATTTGATTTCCCTCTTTGAGGAACTTTCATTGTTGTCATGAAGTATTGATAAGATGAAAGCGTGCAATGTTAAATTCTTATTTGCTCTGCTTTTTGTGTGTGTAGTAGTAAAATGAGTTTTCTTTTTCTCTAACTGCATCTTTTCCATTCGATTTAAACCCCTTTTATAAGCTCAAAGTGCCCCCACCAGCAGGATTGAAGGAAAGTCAAGCTACCTTCCGTGTCCTTCTTCTGACGAAGTGTCAGACAGAGTTTGAGTCTGACAAGACAATAGTGTTCGAAGACCCTGAAGAGAAGAGAAAAAAGCTTGAAGCAGAGCTGCCTGATGGGGTATGTTTTCTATTCGTTTTTTTAAGAGTTAGTATATATTACTTCTTGTTTTTGTCAATGAAAGTTCAGGAGTTAAAAATGATTTATGAAGGGTAGGCTTCACAGATAATTTATTTGTGCAATGTGTTTTATTCTGTTGTCCAGGTTTTGTGCAGAAATTATTAGATAAATTTTAGTCATGTGGTGTGATAAAGCTTCAGATATTAAATTTCTCAGGATTCCTATGTAGCCATTTTATTACAATATTGTTTGTATGGGTGTGGGTTTGTCTGATGTACCATTAGTATGGTCGAATGAAATAATCTTGTAAAGCGCTTTGAGGCCTTGGCATAAAGCGCTATAAAATGTATGTATAATAATAATAATAATAATAATAATAATAATAATAATAATAACAATTCTTTTTTGTTTGTTTTTGCAGCCTGAAAAAGCTGAAAAAATTGAAAAGACTTTGTACCACATGAAACTTCGACGTCTAAAATTTTATGGCAACATCAGGTATAAAATATTGGTATTGTCAATGATGTGTGAACCTAGAACCCTATAGTATTTAACCTGATTTTTTAATCACATGATTATAACTACATGTTCTTGTTCTGGAATTCTTTTGGCCAAAATTTTGCTTTGGAAGCCCAATGCGTGCTTTTCTTTTATCATATTCTTAGTTTTTGCCTCTGATTATTATTTTATCTCCTTTTACAGATTTATTGGGGAGCTATTCAAGCTGAACTTGTTGACTGAAAATATTATGCATGACTGTATCTTCCGTCTACTGAAGGCTCGTGATGACGAGTCTCTTCTCTCTCTGTGTCAACTAATTTCCACTGTGGGGGCCATTTTGGATACAGACAAGGCCAAGGTAAAAGTAAAATTTATATTTAGAAGTTATAGATAATAGATATGTATGACAACCATGACACAAACTTTGGTGTCTTTAACACTTTCACTTATGGGACAAACTTTTTTTGCTTTTGCATTATGAAACCGTATTTTACTCTGGACTTAAAATAATTTGAAATCCCTCTTTCTCCTCTCCCAGCAACGCATGGACCAGTATTTTGCTCAAATGGGAAAAATTGCGGAGGAGCGCAAATCAAGAATCAAGTTTACCTTGAAGGATGCAATTGAACTAAGACAGGTGTGTTTACATAACACCATAATTTATACAGTGATGATGGTTATCCGCGGAAATCCTTGTTTTTGCGTTCAAAAGGAGGAATTCCCTCCTTGCCCTCACAGTGTTTACATGTACTGATTGTAATGTAATGTACAATGTTATATGAGAGCTATGTACCGGAACATGAAAATGTTTTAATTTTTTAGTATAATATTGCCAGAACCATCTTTATGTAAGCACTCTGGTTAAGATCTATCTAGTTGAAGGCTGGTTAGTATTGCCAAGAAATGAAATGTGCGCTGTAGATCTATAGAGTGAACAGCGTGAGTTGAACCAGTGAGAGCAATTAGTTTTTATCCAGTTGTCTAGATCTAGCTTACATCTACACCAGAGGCCTCTTCTATGACTTCATTTATTATAAGATCAAGTACATGACTCAAAATCATTTTCAGGGCTCATATCAACATTAAATTCATAGCCCAGCTCTGTACCAGTATGGTTATCCGCGGAAATCCTTGTTTTTGCGTTCAAAAGAAACAAGGCTTGGTTCAAACCCAAAGAAAGAGAAAGCTAGGCCTAGTCCAAGAAGAAGGGTGTTGATGATAACCTCAATGCTTGCAATAGCTTGCTTAGTGGGGAATCCTGTGGTATTCTGGGTCAAATTCAACTGAAAATAGAACACACACCTGAAGGGAAACCTCCAGGCCGTATCTGGCCGGTTTGAACACTGGAAGACTGAAGACTGGAAATCTTTTGGCGGGATTTGGTCGTGTTGCATTGGAAAGAGTTAAAGGACCTTGAACTATGAAAGGGGGGAAGTTTCCGTTTTATTGGGACAGATATTTAGTTTTAAGAAAAGAGGCTTGCCAGATATTTGAACATAAAACATTACAAGGATAATGTAGCTCTTGTTTGGTTTTTACTTTTAATACTCACGGTAAACTTGGGCTGGCTTTGATTTTCTATTAATATTATATTATCTATTGCATCTTTTTTAGAATAACTGGGTTCCGAGAAAAGAACAGACTGGCCCCAAGAAGATTGATGAAGTGAGGCAGGATTTCCAACAGGAACAGCAAACAAAACAATTCCTTCAAAATCAACCACCACCACCTCGTAATGACTCGCAGATCGGTAGCCGAAGGGGAAGCAGACGTAAGTATTTATATTTTTCTTCCTATTTTACTTTGCAGACATTTATTGCAAAATCAAAAAAAAAATTTTCTAGGAAGGATCTGTTTTGTATTTTGTTAATTACCATATTCACATTTGTTCCCAAACAGTGATTTTTTAAAAATTTCACTTTCACTGTCCTGGAGATGGTGTCTGTTTGTGAATACACTTAGATTCTCACTACACACTTCTCAGGGTGGTTGCAGGTATGATCCAGAAATCAATGATACCAGTCCTTGCTGCATGAAGACATGTACATAGACTTTTTCTTGTGTTTTTAAAAAATTTAATTAGTGATTGATTTAGTTTTTAAAGACACCATCCTAACCTGAACATTGTGGTGTGAGTTAAGCTTGTTTTTTTATGGTTTTTTTTACCCTACAGCTCTTCATTTAGGTAATATGCAATTTGTTCACAATCATTGTTTATTTCTTCTTATAAATCAGAGAGACAAGAGGAAAAACCCAGTGATGATGGCTGGAATACAGTGGGATCTAAATCAATCAGAATTGATGCCTCTAAGATGAAGTTTTCCAAGGTAGATATCTGTCCTTTCTTTACAATAGTAGAGGTACCATTCTACGAACAGCATTGAAAATTTCATCTTACCTTACTTTGTCAAGATCTCAGGATAAACAACACTGGCAGTGGTGTCTTTCTCTGCTTGAATATTATTAGAATCGTAATCTAGGGTCTAGATCTAGATACTCAGAGGCTCGATTTAGAGAATGTGTATTATTTCTTGGTCTAGCTCTAGAATCTATAAGCTAGATCTAATCTACCTCTGTCTAGATCGATCTCTAATCTAGATTTAGGTCTAATCTAGTTTTTATATTTTTAAATTTAATTTGAAATTTGTCTGTTGATATCAGAAAAAAGCATGTTAGACGCTTCACTTCCGACTTTTCGTACCAGAAATCAGTCGCATATCTATATCCTTTTCGCAGATTAATTAAAAAACATTTCCTAAAATCAATCGTTTTACCTAAAAATATTACCATCGACATTGTACCAAATTACCCCAACATACCAAATTTGAGGGTTCTAGATGGTTTAGTTTGCCCTTGATGAGTGGCAGAAAAATTGTCCACCGTCAATTATTAATAGATGTTTTTTTACCCCTTTCTATTATTTTATTATGTAATTTCCAAAATCAGTTGAATTCTTGACCTCTGTGTACAAAAGATAATTTTTTATAATTACTCTTATGGAGGTATGTTTACAGCTTTATATTTTTCTTCTCATTTTTCTCAGCAATCAAAACTATTTTTAAGGTATTATTTTGTAAACTTCACAATGCTCTATTGTGCTACATAGAATGTGGTGGACGAGAACATCCAGCTGGGCCCTGGTGGAGGCATGAACAAATTTTCCATGTGGAGCAGGGGGAGCGGGGCTGCTCAGTCTTCCCAGGACTCACCTAACAGGCCTGCCAACAGGTATGTGCTCTATCTCAAAACTGCTGAAAAATACATTCTGCTAGCTCTTCCTAGATATCAGTAGATATTATACACTTACACTGCAATGTTTTTACAGAAAATATCAACAGCGCAGGCTAACTCTAACTGGTTGGGTCGGTGTCAGTATCATGTGACTGAATAAGGGTGCATGACTACTGTCTGTCTACTCTTTGGCAGACCATAAAACTGTCAAGGGATCAGTTTTGCGGTCTTAATAGTGCTAACGTTGGACGTTAAACCAGCTCAACCCGCTTAACCCCTCAACTTCCCATCTGTTTTCGGAAGTTATAAATTATTAACAATATACAAAAAATATCAAACACAGATTTTCGGCTTTGCCAAGTGATGATGACAGACGGTTCCAGAGGTCTCCATCTAGAGGAGATGGTGGCATGGGTGGCCGAGGCATGAGGCAAAACACAGCTGGTCATGGAAGAGGAAAGATGATGGGACGATCCAGTATTGAGGGTGAACGTAGAGATGCCCTGGCCAGTGCAAGGTGAGATTTTGACTAGTAAATTTAGTTTCAGTTTAAAAAAAAAAAGGTTGGCAAGTTAAGTTTTTAAGATGTTGGCGCTATTTTTACCCCTCAGCGAAGCCTATAATTCCTCTGTGAGTAGAAGAAAGAATGAAGGTTATAGTAACATATTACAAGATTCCTTCTCTTTGAGCACTCATTTCCGAAAAAAAAAGGTAAAGTTTGATCATAGTCTTGCGCTGCATCTCCAATAGAAGTTCAGTGGAAGCTAGATTTGTTTTGTGCTGATTGACTTGAGGCTGTTTAGGGTTGCTTTGTTAAGAGGTGAATACCTGTTAAAATATTTTCAGTAATAAAATAATTATCCAATTGTCACTACGCTTTTTTTGCATGTATGTGGTCAAATCTATTTTTTTTAGCATAGAGAATCACCCTTGTCAATCTTTTGAAATCCAGGTTCACCTGTCTCATTGCACTGCAAATTTTTTCTTCTCTTATCACCAGGTCAATTGTAGGAGGCAGATCTCAGAACTCCAGCCGAGACAACAGCTGGAACAGGGACGACAGGCGGTCTTTAGGTCCTCGCAGCTCCAGGGAAGGTGAAACCATGGGACCACCAAGAGTGATCAACCTGCGACCCAGTTCTGAGCGTGGTCCGGCTCCGGCCCCTGGACCTGCCCCAAGTGCAGCCTTTAGCAATGTGAAGAAGGCACCACCCAAGACTGAGGAGGAGATGGAACACTCTGCCAAGACCATAATGGACGAGTATCTGAACATCCAAGACATAAAGGTGCTTACAAGTGGAATACTAGACAGTTTAACATGTTATAAAATATTTTGCCCATCTATGGTACAGTGGTAAATTTTTTTATTGCACCATAACATAGTATATTGGGTCGATAATCTAAGGCATCCCTGATCTGAATCACTATGTGTCAGTCATGAAAGTAAAACATACATATTTTAGAAGTTTTAAGCTATTACTTCACATTACACAGAGACAAACCATAAATATATTTTTTTTACATTTACTACAATTGCAGGAGGCCAAGCTCTGTGTGATGGAGCTGGAGGGACAGAAGTACCTGTATGTTTTCATCACTGCCAGCATCAACAATGTCCTGGAGCGTAGTGACAAGGACCGAGCTCTTACTGGACAGTTCTTCCATGAGATTTTGAAAGACAACCTGCTTTCTCTGGACAAGTTCATCAAAGGGTTGGTTCCTTTTTATACATCCATTTGCTTTAAAAAAAAAACATATTTAGATATTGAAAGTTTTGTATTCTAAAGAACAATTGATACTTTCATCACATGAAAGAATGTACAATAAAATTTTTTTTTGACAATTAGTTTTCTGACAATAGATATTTATTTTTCATTAGGTTTCATTCTTAAATTAGTTACTAGTAATGTAAAAAAAAAAAGTTTGTTTTGTCGTCATTGCTATTTCAACGCCATACATTGTACATGAAAAGTCATGTTTGCATCCTGCATGCTTGAAATCTTACATAGAAGAAAATTACTGTAAATCTGTCACTGCTTTTTTTCCTGGATTGTATGAATAGGTTTGCATGGATTAGTTAGGTTTTATTCAATGTGGATTTTAAAGATAGTACTATAAAAATCTATGACAAAAGTTCAAGTTTTCCTTTGCCTTTTATGTTTTAGATTGGGTGAAGTCCTGCAATTTGCAGAGGACATGGTGATTGACATCCCAAAGATGTGGACCAATTTGGCCCAGCTGATGACCCCAACACTCGTTGGAGGCTCCATGCCCTGGAGACAGCTGAAGTCAACCCTGGAGCCACACCTGACTCCTATGTGCAGTGCCAAACTGATTGCTGAGATCCTTCTCATTGCTAAAACACTTTTGGTAATAAAACATAGTGAAACTTCAGTTTTCACTTTTCATTTATACATTTTTTTTTGCAGTTTTAATACAGATTAAATTCATTATGCGGATCTTAGAAGCAAGTGAAAAGTAGGTTGATCATCACAGTTATTTGATGTGTTTTATAAAAACTCTTCTTGCTCCTACTGTGTAAATGATTTCTCAATTTCTGAAAGTAAATATATCTCTATGCTCGAAGGTAATAATTCTAATTGTTATAATCTGAAAATAATTTTTACAGAGTGAAGCTGAAGTGGTCAAGATGTACCAAGCAAGTGGTCTGAACTGGGAGGATTTCCTACCTGCAGACAGAGTTGCTGACTTTATCAAGGACAAGAAGCTAGACTTTCTTCAGGGTGCAGCCAACGAAACACCACCGGCTGGTGGACAAGTTAACCACGACAGTGTTATTAATGATCTTGTAAAGGTCATCAAAGATGGGAAGATGACAAACGATGATGTACATGGATTTATAAAGGTAAAGATCCTTTAGATATGCTTGATTGCGATTATCTTCTCTTTCTTGTAAGATGACTACACTTGCAGTATCTTCAAATAAGATATTAAAATTTATAGAGTATGTTTTATTGAAATTGAAAAACCCAGAACTGTTTACAAAGGTTCGTTTTTCTTCTCATCTCAGTGGGAAATAATTTCCAATCAATACGAGGGTTGAAAATGTGTACATCCTTTTTATGCATGTTTGATATTGTCTTTGTTTTATATTCAAGAGATTAGGTTTATATTATTGCATACTCAATTTATCCTAATTGTGCATAATAAAATTTTGTTTTTTGTTTTTGTTCATTGATCTTTGTGATCAAGTTGTGCACTTAAAATAAAATGATTGTTCTTAAATGCCAACTGTTCAATTTATTCATTCTTTATTTTGTTGTTCTGATGTAACAGGAAAGTATCCCTAGAGACCTGGATGAAAAAACATTTGTGCGTCTGTTGATGACGGCTGCCATCAAAGCATCTTTATCAGGTATGTGATTGTTTGTTCATTTTCTCCCTTCTCCTTCCCCCCTTTTTGGACAATATAGCAGTTACTGTATTGACATGCCATAGAAACATATCCAACAGCCTCTTTTTGGGTGCAATATGTAAACAATTCCTATCTTATAGATTCGTTTACAGGTCAAAGTTTTTTTTTAAAGTTTTCAGCTTAAATATACTTGGGTCCGGTCATAATTTTTTGTGGTGTTTTCAATAGTGTAATACACAATAATTAATGTAGAGTTCAATTTACTAATCAGTGTTTTCTCTCAAAATTTATGAGGCTATCTATAGTTAACTGTTTATGTTAGGATGACAGATACCATTATAACAGCGTTTATTAAAAAAAAAAAGTGTCAATTCTTATACATGTTCATTCTAGTTTTTTTCTGCACTCAATCTTTGTTTCACAATTGTGATCATCTCTAGTTATAACTATCAAGATCTTTGTAAAAAGCAATGGTATTTTGGAGAAAACATTCAATTTCTTTTTAGGTTTTAACTTGATCAAGGAGTTTCACAACGCATGTGCATGTTTCTTACATTTTATTACTATGAAGTTCCAAAAATTACTTAGTTCATTCGAAAACAAAGCAGTCTGATTAATTGGCTTGGTGATCCCTTTGATATACTTGATATTTTTCTAAAGATTCTAAAGAAGTATACATTTTTTTAAAAATCACAATGGGTTGCCCCCTTAACTTTTTGCCTTAACAGCCACAATGAAGCCAAACATGGAGATGATAATGAAAAGACTGGATGTTCTACAGAAGTACATTAAAAAACCAGAGTTGGAGCTGCAAGCCCTATATGCTATTCAAGCTTTGATGCATCGTTTGGAGCATCCTGGAGGTAAAAAATCTAGTCATCATGAGAACTACAATACTGTTTTCACAGTGCTTTGATATATAATGTTTGGTCTTGCTATGTATCCAATAGATGTATCTTTAGAAACAAAAAAAAGTCCCCCAGTTACACCTTTCCCCCTTAACATTTTCCATCTTGGATTACCAGGTAACAGGAGCAATGTTTGTTAACATTCCTGTAGCCAAATGCGGACTGGACAGAGGGTTTAATAGGAAATTAGCCTCGTAACTTGTCTTATACTCTGAGATTTATGAAATCTTGTCCAGTTTCAGATTCTCTAAATAAAAGTTTAAAAAAATTCATAATTGTTTTTTTTTAATTTGTTGTATTTTTGTAAATAGATTAAGTAATAGAAAAGAAAAACATAATCAACACCAAAACATCACATGTAATTAAGAAACATTAAAAAATGACAGTCTTGGGGGGAAAAGAAAAAGACAAGATGTGCAAACAACACAAAGTCCAAATTATGTTTCTTGATACTATTTTGTTTTCATGTATCACCTACACCCTACACATCTTTCTCATCTTCCCCTCCTCCCCCAAAGACTGAAACTTAAAGCTATCAAAAGCTGCCTCAGTGGGGAATCCTGTGGTATTCTGGATCGGGAATAAGTTGCAGTTAGAATGATTACTAAGGTTATATTTTTAGACAATCTAGTCAAATTCAGCCCAAAATAAGACATCCATGAAGGGAAACCTCCAGAATTCTGTGAAAATAATTTGGTCGGATCTAGGGTTAAGCAATTTCCAACCATGGCAATATAACTCCATTGTCCCAAGTCACTAAGGATTTTAACATTGAATGAGTGTGAATACGTCTTTGTTTATTATTTTGTTTTTACAGTTGTTTTCCATACTTTATCTTTCTTTAGGTGTAATCGCAAATCTGTTTGAAACGCTTTGCACGGAGGACGTAATCAGTGAGGAAGCCTTCAAGCAGTGGGAGGCCAGCACAGAGGAGCCTGACGGCAAGGGCACCTGCTGCAAACAGCTCACTCAGTTCTTTGCCTGGTTGAGAGAGAACGAAGAGCCTGAAACGTCTTGAGGGTAGCTGAAACTTAGACATCTGTGTTTGCCTCTGTATAGTGCTATTGTTTTAGGTTTTTAGCCTATATATAGATTTTGATTGACAAGCTTGAGTGTCACCATGCCTTACATTTAATTTCTGATACATAGAGGGGAAAGGCTTGCAGGCTGCTTGTTTGTTGGTTGTTTTTTTTAGACAGAAACTATATATAGTGGAAATCTTAATTGCGTTTGTCGGAAAATGGATTAAAACATGATACGGGAATTAAAATCACGTAAGGACATAACTGATATACTACATTTACCCCCCAACAATTAATTTTATTTATTTATCCTTAGCAGATTTTACCATTAAAAAAAAAATCGAAACTAGAAAGACTGCAAAACCATAATTCTAACCGACAAGCCCAAGGGTGAAAAGGTCTGCAAAATTCTATGTATGAGAGCTTTGAATTATCAGCCGTCGGCCTATGAGGTTTCCACTGTATAAATTTGTTACTGGCATTAAAAAATATGTGGTTTTAATCAATCCCTTCTTGGTTCAAGAGATCTAGGTGAAAGGAAAAAGTGTGCAAGAAGCATGCACATTTGAAAAATTTGAAACAATATAGCCGAAGTAGATAAATTAAGACAAATGAACTGCAAGTTATCATTTTAACCAATGTTTCATTCATTTAAATAGGGAATGATATATTTTGATTGTGCGTTAAACCTAAGGCACTAGTTAGGGTTGAGTTTTTCTTAAAAAACAATGAGTGAAAGCAACCCATAAAAAAAAGGAAGAAATTTGGAATTATTTTTCCATATATGCTTATTTTCAAATATAACAATAATGTTCTACTTCACTAAAAGTGATGGTGTACATAAAGTATATTTTTGATTGAATGAAAATTGCATGAATAAGTATGGATGCCCTTCCTAATAATTTTTTTCAAAGAAGCCAAGTAAGTTTGTGAGATCCCTATTTTTTTTTTTTTTTACTATGCAAGAGAACATTTTTGTGTGTGTACTGTGTGTGTGTTTGTCTAGAATTGGGTTAACAGACAACTTAATCCCCTGAATTATTTCACTAGACTCCAGCTCTGAATAATAGGTGGTGCATAGTACCAGTATGATCTCCAATAATTTGAGCAGACTAATGGCACCTAAATCAAATCTGTATGGCATTGTACCAATAACAAGGATTATACTGTTACCACCTTTTGACTTTTAACTCAGTATATTCAAACAGGCCATTGCTGGTATAAAATATGTTTTGGTGGAGCGTGTGAAAAGTTTGTCTCCAACTTAATGAAGGGCTTCTTTGAGAGATTGCCAAATCTGTAATTGCAGAAAAACAAAAAACAAAACATGAGTATAGTTATCTCATGAAATAAACAGATGCATGTATGGAATATTATTAGAGCATGCATTTAGTTTTGTGTGTATGAATTCATATAATCATGGTTTTGGGGTCTTGTCATTTTTTTAAAAATTATTTACTGCATACCATGTTAAAGGGAGGAATAAAAAAAAAATAAGATTTTTTTTTTCAAAACAAAAAGTCAGCTCAAAAAAAATATTGGGATTGTTTTGTCACTGTTATTTCTTTTCTTTTTTCCCCTTTGTTCTTAAAATATAGTTTTTGCTTATATTCTTTTCAAATTGAGTTGCCACTTGCTCTGCATGCCTTAACAATCATTCCAGGGTACCCGATGACTTTGATTTGAACTGCTTTACTATTCTACTTCTTATTATGGAACGTCTGATATGTGGCTTTTTTTTTTAGGGTGCATTTTGAGGCAATGTGACACTTGTGTCCAATGATCATGTATTTATTCACAGATATCCTGGTATGGTTAGTGCGTAATTGTGTGTGTGTGTAGAAAGATTGCTGAGTGCAAATGTCTTACAGAGACATTCTGACGTATCCCATTTAAGGGATTCCACTGTTGGTATTTTAATTATTGCTCTATGCGCTCAGCCTGGTGTTGATTGGGCATAGATTTGTCTTTAAGTGTGTGTGTGTTATGGGCCACCCTGGTTCGACATAAAGCAGAAGCTTGTGCGTTGTATATAGCAAGAGATGATTTGTACATAGTTTATTTATTTCCTGATATGTTGATGATGATGATTTGTTAAAAGTATTATATTGTCAATTATTGCAAAATGTATAGTATGGCTACTAAATGTCTGAATTCTGCACTATTTAAGAATAATTACACCGGCAAAAAATTGAACTTTTTAAATGGTGATGGTATTGGATGATTTGAGGCGAGATTTTTCTTTACTTTTTTTTCTGTCTTTTTTTGAACTACTTTGAAAGTGCATGAATTGATAGGGTTGTGGAACAAGAGAGTCTGATAGTTGTTCTGAATATTTTAGATAAGGTACGGATTTTCCCCCTCAGCAGTTGAGTTTGAGATGAAATGTGTTTCACTGAAGGTGGAAGTTTATGTGATCGCTAGTTTTCTTTTGACTTTGACTGAATGAGAGTCAATAAGTCATGATCATATTTCTCTCTTTGGAAAGTATGAAAATTCTTTATTCCATAATGCATGAGGTGGTCTTCATTGATTCTTATTATGTAAGTTGTGCATAATTTTATGCAAATGTATGTTTTCCTCTGGTTTTGTACATAATGAAAGTAATTTGAAAAAAAAAAAAATAATTTTTGGAAAAAAAAAAAGAAAAAAAAAATCTTATTAAAAAAAAAACCTCTAACACTTGCCTTGCATTCCTTTCTTATATTGTTTGCGAGCCTACATTCTGTCCCCCCAGAAAGTAGTGATACCAACTTTTTATTGTAACGTTTCGTCATATGGCGACTTTTTGATTTTACAACTTTTTGCTATTTTAAAAGAAAATCTTAGCAACTTTCACCACTAACACAATAATTTCCCTCGCTTTTCCCTCCCACATAGACATATTTTCAGAGAGGTGCAGAAAGGCTATAGCTACTGGGAAGTCTGTACATTACTTAATGTGAGATTGTCTGAGCCTTTCAAATAGGAAAGAAACGTTCTTTGGAAGAGGTACCAGAACAGTGTATATTGGTACATAATATACTTATCAATAGGACCAGTTGACTATTCTTATCTTGCTAGGAAAAATAAAATTTAACCTTCATAACAATATTTTAACTTTTACAGAGAGACAGATTGACACAGATTTGTTGAACATGTATTTGATGAAGTGGGATACGCAATGGGCGAGGCCAAAGATGTAGTAAATGCACAGATTGCTTTGGAGTTGTTTTACAAAATGTGTGTTTCCTATCTAAATTGACATGGCAGACCTAACTTGCCTCTCAGCTCCACTTGTTAAATATCTAATTTAAAACTTATTTGCTAATGCTATACAGTGCACTCCACTTAATTTGATATCTGATAAATCAAAATTTCCTAAAATTGGACATACTTAATTGCTTCGTCCTGATGCTTAATTTGACGATTTAATTTTTTATTTCGTCCTGTTTCCAACCCAATTATGACATTACTAATTTTTTAAATAGAAAAGCCAGGTCTTTGTATTTGGCTCATTCATACTATATAACCTTGCAAAAATTTATGAACAGGCTTGACAACTCAATGCATAGTGCACAAAAAATACCTGTGTATATTCCATTCTAGATCCGCAGCCAAGTCACTCCAGCTTTGGCACTCTCTCAAAATATTGAATGTACATTGAATCCATAAAATTGATTGATAATGCGTCCCGACCCCCAAAGAAAAAAAAAACAATACAAAAAAGATCTCTACCGTCGTCATCGCTGTTGTCATCCTTATTGTCATAAATGTCATCCAGTCTCAAGACTTTCCAAGTTACCTTCATGCCATGAAAAAACTTGTCCAATCTTCATTCGTAATGGTAACTAGAATAAAGGTTTATTACCTTAATTCTTATATGGACTAACAAACAATGAAAAGTACTTAAGCGAACATGGTAATTGATAAAGCAAAATATCTCAGATTGGTACATATTACTTATTAGTTTAATCAGGGTTTACAAAAGATATGTATACATCATACATGTACATGTATTATATGACTAACTCAAATTATAATTGATGTAAAAGAGTGATTCGTTTTTTTTAAAAGGGTTTTTTTTCTCCTCCGAAAATGTATGAATAATGCCAGTTTCAAGAACCCCCCCCCCCTTCTCTCTCTCTCTCTCTCTCTCTCTCTCTCTCTCTCTCTCTCTCTCTCTCTCTCTCTCTCAATTTCACTCCCGTTGTCTCGCCCCTATCTCTCTGTTTCAATCTCTCCCTCCCTCTTTTTCGTAAAAAAAACACAGGCAAATTCTTACTCTTCTCCTCGTACATTTACTAGAAAACTTGCATCTTTTGAAAAAAAAAAAAAGCCCACAATCAAATTAATATAGAGAAAAAAACAACAGCACAGTCAAAGATTAACAATTATAGAGTACATCATAGACGCTTCTCTGTCTAGATAGAAACAAACAAGCAGCGAAAACGACGTTGACGCCGGAAAATAAGGAAATGAAATTGCACGGCGTGGGATAGTATCCCTTGTCTTTAAAGTATGAAACATTTTTAATGATCATTTTTGCCTCTTTTATTTAAGTTTAAACCTCAGCGAGGCAATCATTTTTGACTAACGGTATTTATACCTTAGTGTTGTGTTGATGTGAAGAGAGGTTGAGGGCGCCACAAACAGAGGAGATTAAAGCGTGTCAGCCAGCCCTACAGCTGGCCAGGCCCCTCCACCTCAACTTACACACACAACCATACACTACACGTGAAGTGTACAGGAGAAAAACGACGGTAGTCACACACAAGAGGTCTTTTAAAACAGTATCCTGTGACAGAAATATAGCCTTTCAAATTTTAAAATTGAATGTCCTCAAAATATAGAATCTGTGACTACCGTTTTTTTCCTGTGCTCTTCACATTTTTCTTGAAAAAAAAACAACAAAACATTATACATGTACGGCAACGATACATCTTAATTCTCTTGTACTAAATTATACTTGCACAGTCATGTAGGGGAGCCTGCGGTTCTAATGAATATGCACAAATATATTAAATATTACAATGTATCCTCTATTGGCCCAATACTGTGCTGAATTTAACAAAAATTGAACTTCTGGAGATAAGAAAATGAAAAAAACATAACTAACTCTGTAGCAGCCGAGGAAACAACAAAGCTCTTAGTTCCATGCCTTTACATTAACAGTTAATTCATCGACAAAGTTGAACTGCCACTGTGCCAGGCCTTCGATCTGGGTAAACGCCTGACTGACTGTCGATGAGAGAGGGCCCGTTCACATTGCCAGCCCATGGACTGCTGTTGTTGCTCTTTTGCGCGAAATTCAAACGCCAATAAAATGGCTCACTCAAGCTACACGTGTACTTGGGTGATAGACAATAAAGTGCAGTGCATTCTCTTTTATCAATAGACCATAAGCTAGTCCTAGTTTATGAACTACAAAATAATGTTATAGTAGGCCTATTGGAAAAATAAAACGGCCCTGATTTCTGAGGAGCTAGGTCTAGATCTAGATGTTTATAATGAAGTGGACCTGCTGAAACTTTCACCGAGTTTCCAAAATGCAGGCATGGGCCAAGTGGGAAATGGTGAACAGAACAAAACACAACAGTAATTCAAACTTCGTGGTTTGGCATTACTGGGCTATCCCCGCGTGAATTTTATCACCATTGAGTCGCTGATCACTAGTAAGTACATGTAATTTGTTTTACGATTCGAGTGCTGAAAAACTTTTTTTGACTCAATATTTTTAACTCCGCCTGGAGCAATATCAAAAGGTGCTGCCCTGTCATCACCCAAGGTGACACGAGCCACAGTCCGCCGGCAGGTTTAATATCTAGCGTCGCCAGATATCTCGCGCTGCACCAAAGAACTTCTTGATATCGAGAGGGTTTCTTGTTTATGTAAAACAAAACCATAATATGCTTCGTTTTCAATGGTTAATTTTCTAATGTACTCCCTTGTTTTTAATTTCGCTGCACGGACTCCATCATTCATTCAAGTTTTAATTACAATGGATGATTTTAACGTACATCGTTTCAACCTAAAATCGCTACATTTCTACTCTTTATTTCGGACCTAAAGTATTATGTCTCAAATACTTTTGGCAAAAAAAAAACAAAAAACAAAAAAAAAACAACAACAAGCACACACACAGTGAAAACCATATAAACAAAAACAAACACACATACCATTAAAAGATAATAAAAAAAAAACCCACAAGAAAACATAGAAAACCAACGGGTGCTTCCACAATAAACCAATGAAGTAATGGTAGTTGCAAAATTGGTTCACTTCCATTCGTTTTAGACTATAGGCAGCATAAGTGGATGGCAAACTTAATTTCCAAAACCTCAAACATTTGAATCTTTCTACATGATTGGTGTAATGATTATGTCTACATTACTATAGGAGTGTGTGTGTGTGTGTGTGTGTGTGCATTTAAATGCGTTAGTATCCTTCACAATGCAATGAGTATAAGTTGTCAAGATTCTAAATCTAATCTATATGCCATCTTTTGTTATTGGCGAACTTAGTTTCATTTTTGCATTACGTTAAATTCCATGATCAAGATTGAAATGCTATCCAAGTGTTCTTTAATAATGTTATGAACTTATACTTGCATCTTTTTTGCAATTGATTCCCACCCCCACCTCACCACCACCGCCCTTTTTTATTGTTTTTTTTTTAAATTATTATTATTTTTTTTTTTAAATTTTACATTTTATTTTCAACGGAACCAACCATTTTCCGCTGATACAACGTAAACCACCGTATCCGACCTTCTTTATTGAATGACTTGTTATTATGACAAGTTTTAACTACAGCCTCATTGCACTTTGGACCCCTAGCCTAGGCTTAGGTCTAATCCTCAGCGTGCGCAAGCGTGGGCTTCCCATTGGTCGCCGCGGCGTCCTCTAGCGGGCCGTCCACGTAGTCCACGGCCCAGTCGCGGAGTTTCTTCAGCGGGTTCAGGACGTACTGACCCAGGCGGACCAGCCAAGGGGAGAAGTAGAGCAGCAGGAGGAAGACCAGGCGCATGTACTGGTAGACAATGCCCTGCAGGCTGATGTCCTGCTTGGGCACCTTCCTCGCCTGGTCCAGCGCGGGCTGGAGGGGCGCCAGCAGCCGAGACAGGACCTGCACACACCACTGGTACAGGATCACCAGCACTGTAAGGTACATCCTGTAGGGAGAGAGTGTACGTGTACAATTAGTACAATATCACCAGCACCATCTCTCTTGCGAATTAGGGATTATAAAACAGTACTGTACTAGGAATGGACTTGGCTGTTCCACTGTCTAGCGGTGCACTATGCAGCTTTGTTTACTTTGATTACAGAACAAAAGTTCGGTGCCTGTAAGGGAAGTTGGGGTGATGGCTAATGTCACTTTTGTCAGCGGTGTAGGGAGAGTGACTAAATTGGGACATGTGGGTTTGAGCTGCCAAAATAAGACGTTAAGCCTAACCTATTAATTAATTTTGGCAACTTTCTTAATTTTTCTAAAAAATCGTATGCACGGAATGAGTTTAGAGCAGATCTATTCTCACTCTTCTTGTTATTAGCATGGTTATCTAATTTTGGCTCTCGTTATTTCCAAAATAAAATAATAGGTGCAAATTGAGAGAAAAAACAGGGATTGTCAAACCTCCCGCAATTCCAACAGTTAGCGTTATTCGAGACATCGTAAAAAATGGGGATCACTGGCGTTATTTTTTGCTGGCAGAGTTACATGTACAACCATGGTGCATTACTGTGTATTGAAGTCCACACCCTTGTGTATGCCGCATGTAGGATTTGTTGGGATTTTATATTGTGATCCGCCATTCCTAGTTCAAAGAAGATAGGAAACTTACACGATACCGCACAGTGCATCAAAAATATTTTTTGTTCTTTTGAAAATGGAATACCTTTTCCATAAATGTCATAATAACGTGGATGGTGGGTAACATTCTTGATAAAAAAATCTGCCAATGTATGACAATAAAGCTGTAAAAAAGAATGATGTGTATCAGGTTTTCTTCTCTTTCCAGAGTAGATGCTACTCATAGTCATATGGATAGAAAATTCGAATATATAATTATGTCACCAAATTTATTCAACTACGATGCAAACGGCCGTCGGTATCGATCCTTTGCGATATCCACAGGCGTTAGGTTCGCTACTGGTTGAATGAAGTGCATCATCACTGGATAAAACAAGTCTTACTTTCATGTCTAAACCATCAGCATTCAACAAAATATGAGTTCATTTCAAGAAAAGGTCGATAGAGATAAACCTACATCTGGGTCTAGAGCTGTCTTTAAGTTCAACTCTATGCGTGTATATAGACCTTAGAGAGACCAATAACAGCTGAGTTGAGTTAGGTTGAGTTTGTTGCTCAGCTTCCAACGTTAGCACTATAAATATGTTATGTTATGGAGGGTCCCAAGTTTAACATTTGACAATTATTTTACTTGCAGTCAAACAGAGAAAGTGCAGGAATATAATGACTCCTGTCTCAGTCGATCACATTATACTGAGAACGACCCAACTTGTAGGGGACCAAATCGGACAAAATCATTTTTGGCCAATAAAGGGTCTGTAATTAAGGATCTCCCGATTGGGAGACTAACGCTCTACCACAAACGTCAGTTCGCCCCACGCCCCCCCCCCTCCCCCGACAGATCACAGTAAATGACAATAAAATATTTGTGCGTTAACATTGTTATAATGTATCGACTTTCTCAGTAGTATCTGTCAGCTGTGTATCATGTTGGCTCACAAGGTCACAACTGTGGATATCAATAAGATAGCCTCGCTCACTGCCGACACTTTCAGCTCACAGCTTGCGTAGCGTAAATATACTTTTATTGCAGCTATGACTATCCTAGAATCGTTGATAGTTGCACTATTGTCAGTGGTGAGATGAGTGAATACCTTGTACATGTGTACAAGTACCGGTATTTAAAATACCCTCGTTGTGTTTTGACTTGATGTATATTGCAGGCATGGAAGATAAAAGCACTGTATTTTGACTTGCATGATACAGATATAAAGATTAAATCTACATGACAGTATTTTGACTCAATGAATATTGCAGGCATGGAATATAAAAATTTACCTTAACATAATTATTTTGACTCAATGGATACTGCAGAAAGAGAAGATATAAGCTAAACGTTATTTGATGAAAGATAAAGCTATACGTATTCTACTCAACCTTTGCTACATGCATAAGAGATAAAAGCTCTTCGTATGTTGACTCAATGGTTATTGCAAACAAGAGAAAAAAATACTGTTTACACTTAGCGTACGGTACCACTTTAATGCCCCGCTTTACTAACAGACCAGCACAAAAACAACAAAATAAGCATGGAAATATTTTAACTAAGCTTATATTATTATAGGATTACATAGGTCTAGGCCCACCTAAAGACCACCTCCGCGACTTGGGTCACAAAATGCCACGTCACTGTTGATAATTGATACTGCGGGTTGTGGAGACCTAAACTCACAATCGGAGTAAAAACAACAAAAACAACAGCGTTAAAAAACAACAACAATAACAAACCAAGTTAAGGAATTACACAAGCGAGATTTATTTTTGTACACAAGAAATGTCCCATGGCAATTCATACGTATTGTCACAAACGGTGAGGATAAAGTCCAAGTAACTTTTTGTTATTTTGAAAACGACTTCTTTACGAGGTTGAACTGTTGTTCTCACATAGATTAACATTTGGAAATCTTATTCACGCCTGACCAATTAAAAACAACAACAAAATAAAACAGGCAACAAAAAAAAACAAAAAAACAAAAACAAACAAACAACGAAAACAACAACAAACAAAAACAATAATGCAATATTATTATTATTATTATTATTATTATTA